>JABASC010004230.1:0-12259 GCA_019776185.1 Plutomurus gul | reverse complement strand
TCACAGTCGATGCTTATACGTTGCATCCACTCTGACAATACCACTTTACCTGCAATGGCGAACTGTAATTAAATTGCAATATTAACCGTTTCAGGTTCTTGATTCTCAAGAGCGGGCCTTCTGGGACGTTCACCGACCGTCTGTAAGGAATGGATTATATTATATTATATGCTACTTGGAATCTTGTATGTGTGTATAGTGATTAGAGATACATATTTATTATGTAATTTGAATTTCATTGTATGCTTGCCAATTTCATAGCCTGGGTGTGTGAACACCACGGAGATGGACATCAAAAAAGTATGTCGCATGAATCGGCCAAGGCATGGCAGCAACCCAGGGGATAATAGGAAGGACTGTGTTATTAAAGAGAAAGTGTTGTCAGCGTTCGAGCTTACTAAGCAAATAAAATCGCTAAAGTACAAGCTGGATAGACATTCCATCAAAATTTCAAAAGTTGCCGAGATGTATGTATCTTACATAACTTTATACCCATACAGAATTCCATAAAGAAGTGTTCTGTAGAATTAATATTTTATTTCAAAAGGCACATGGCTTACTACGAAATGTACTCGGAGTACGATCCCTTCATTATTTCACCTGAACCTTCGAATCCATGGTTATCCGATAGTGCGGACTATTGGGATCAGGATAGGATTGCGTAAGAAATGTTTACTTATTGTTAGCTAAATATATTTTCGAGAATTGACCTGCTTCTCGTAGAGCAGCATTCATAAAGACGAGTGAACTTCATCCATTGCAACAACATGTGTGAATACAAAACGTTTGTACATACCATAATTCAGAAAAAATGTAGCAAGCGTCCATCTCGATTCTCAACTTTTCGATAAATAATCAGAAAATATTGAAATGATGACTTATTGTAACGTACAGAAAATGTGGAAATGAAAAATAATTTTATCCTGCCCTTTTGTCAATAAAGTCTTGCAGTTTGTGTCAGCGAATGGATTGAGTGCACTCGTACTATATCCTTAGTTGTATAGCATTACCAATCTACTTACACCATTACAGGAAGGATATACCAGCAAGACGTGTTCGGAGATGGGGATTCTCTGTTGAGGAGTTGCTGAAGGATCCTGTTGGGAGAGATCATTTTTCGAGATTTCTAGAGAAAGAATTCTCAGCCGAAAATCTGAAGTGAGATAAAACAATCCATATACATGTAAACGACTAATAGAGTTCATATGTATGAGATTTTATTTAACGGGTTTCCTTACTAAAAGGTTTTGGGAGGCTGTTCAACAACTGAAGAAACTGCCGATGACAGAAGTACCGAAGAGGGCGGAAGAGATCTGGGCAGAGTTTCTTGCACCGGATTCGACATGTCTCGTGAACGTTGACTCGCATTCGTACGAACAAACTCGGAAAAATATACAAGAAGGCAGTCCGGATCGCTGGAGCTTTGACACGGCCCTGGTATAAACGAACACACGCGATCTTGAAATTAAAATTCTCTCTAAAAGTTGCTATATCTATCCTTTATTTGCATGCACAAACTTAAAATATCTTGTTACATTATTTTCCACAGGCCCATGTGTACCATCTCATGAAAAGTGACAGTTACTCAAGATACATTCGATCAGACATGTACAAAGACTTTCTAAATGGAGCTAAAAAGAAGGTGAATTTTCTCTCGCTTCCTACCAAATTCAGAGCTCGCTGAAATGAACAAAAATGAAATTGAAACATATGCAGTGAACACACATAGATCCCGTACCTGATTTCAGTTGAAGAATTAAAAAAAAATACATGACCAATGAAATCAAATCAATCACACAATCATCTTATAATAAATAATATCATGAATGCACAGTGCACTAAAAAATAAAAATAAGAGGAATACTAGAAACAATACTAATATTTAGAAGTACCTTACATAATACTTTATTAATGTTTGTAGACTTCCGTCAAAGGAATCCGGTCCGGATTAAAAATTAATGTATCATTTTCTTCGAAGAAGGATTCCGAATGAAAATGATCAGACAGAAGCATTGTCATTGTGTCAGTCTGCATTGTTATTACCTTTTAGAATTAATAACTATAAATATTATTCTAATGCCAATGCCAATCTCCTATATTATATAAATATTACTCTAAAATATGACCTTACCTTTGTTGTTTTCTTAGTATTTATTACAAACTACCGTATACAAATGAACCATAAGTGATAACAAAATGTTCGCTTCGTATCATGTATTAATGCTGAATAATTTAGAAAAGAGCTGATTCGCCATTTGTTCTGTTGCCTAAACATAAAGCATCATTCTCATTTGAATTATATTAGTCGTGTACACGTGCGCACTTTGCAAAGTTAATATTTGGAGTCATTTATATGTAGCATTATAGTATAATAGAATTTCTTCGTCCACAGAAATAGTACACAAATAGTATGAGATAGATAACTTGAGTATAACTTACAAAATTAGAAAAGAGAAAATCGTAAATGTAATAATAATACACATAACTGATGTCTTAGTTATAGGCAGACTGCTTTTGTACTTGGACATAGTGATTCCTACGCTATTGTTATTGATAGGATGGTGTTGGTGGTACGCACTGTTTGTGAAAGCAGTGAAAAACGTACCTACAATACAATATTGTTATCATCGTGATATGAACATTTACAATGATTGTGAGGATTGTACATTATTATGATGGATAGTCGTTATTATTAGTCCACACAGAAGGACAGAGCAAACAAAATGCTTAGAGACATTCAACATTATTATTATTAATTCATAATGATCAGTCGCAATAAAAACGCCTTTTTTCAAATTACAACTAATTTATTCAAGTATCAGAATATAGTCATGATTACGGTAGATGACAATTCTTATTGTTTTATTATGATAATTGATAGAAATTGTCTTCAATGGTTGCTTTTTTATTTTGATTAATATGTAATACCTTATAAATAAATTCCAAAAGGATTCATGAAAATAGTTATGTAAACGTATAAATACGGAAGTTCTTTCGTATGAATCAATAACATTCAAACATAATACACTTTGTACAGACATACTGAGCGCTTCCTGTTGTTTTTTCGAAAACATTACAGAAAATATGAATACAAAAAGTTCATTTAGTCAGTGCACTAACTTCTACTACATAAGCAAATTCATCCATACATTTAGAAAGCTAAAACTCCTTTCTTGTATAAAAGCCACAAAAAAATTAAACATTAACTAAAATATCAAGGTTCATCATCGTAAGATAATTTAATTATTACATCATTGGTTTGTTTTTCTCTTACTGAACATTAGTAATAATATTGTTTGATCATACATAGAAAGAACTATAGATGCAAACATTGAAAGTTTTCAATGTTGAATTTTGGCTCCCGCTAGTTGAAACTCAATTCTAGAATTACACTTTTACAATATATTTTGTACAGACGAACATAACAATTACAGAAAACTCCAGTGAAATATTTTCTACAAAACACGTGCACACACAACCAGTTTTGTTCTTTTTCTTCGAAGATTGAAAATATAGAAATTGAATATTTTTTTAAATACAGCCATAAACACTATTTTATATTCACGGGATAATAATATGTGTACTTGTATAGTTAAATGTATAGCAACATATTAAAGAACTCGTAAAATATTGTAGGCCTAACTAAATATAAAATAACAAATTATAAGTTTGTGGATGGCCATAAGTCCCTATAAAAACTATTTTACAGCCAGAGCTACATTTCTTGTATACAAGGAATATTCTTACGAGCCTCTTTGTCAACTAGTGCTCTTCTGGTGCGAGGTGTTCCAGCATCCATTGACCCACGCTTAGACCCAAACTATAATTCGGAATTTAAAATTGATTAACAACATTTTCAAGGCATTCACCAACAGCAGGCTTTACTTCTCACTCCAATCAATGCTTCATGACAGCCACAGTAAATTTTCATGCATGCCATGTAGATTCCTAACCAATAAAAATGTTAGTGCATTTTTATGACTACAGTTCGATCGAAACAACCATACAGAACAAAATACTAAATAATTTAAGAGTAGTATTAAAAATATGTCTTATGTGCACCTGTTCACATTCCACTTGATAACTGACTTGATGCAGGTAAAAAGCACATTCAATCCTGATGCGTAACTCTACATACTTACTTTACATGTACTAAAAAAACGGCACCTTGAGAATAATAAAGTTTAAGTGATACACCGATACACGACTCATTGACAAAAGTACGTGATCAGTCTACTCATGCTATGAGAAACATGCGAGACAAACAACAGTACAGATTGTTAACGAAACTATTCCTTCACAATTGCGTCGAAAGTGATACAACCAAAAACATGCAATTCTGAACGGTATGAACTTTACCGAGAAACTATTTGTGTTACGCATTGGACACAATTGGATGTTTCTCACATACCCAAAGACTCATAGACGAAAGATTGTTCCTCAACGGAGTTGTTGAAACCTCACTATTCTGAGATATAGTGTCCGGGTCTTGATTACTTCTACTCGTAAACGGGCTCATCATTTGAGACACGGTACGCTTCAGTTTACTAGGAGTTCGAGTTAGACTTAAAGCTCTACTCACCTAAATAAGCATAGAAAATACTTCATTAGCACAGTGACATGTAGTAATTATATGAATAAAAGCATCGTTGGGCTTTGGGTATGAGATACCTTCTTGGAAGTTTTGGTAACAAATCTTCCAGCTTTTCCGAATACAGAACTACTTTCACTAACATGCAAAGATGTGGTGTCCGCTCTAGCGATGACATATTCCTGAAACCATAAGTAACAATATTATTTAAACTCCCTTATATTTTCAGCGTTGATTTATAGCGTTGCTGTTCTACTCCCTAATAACGGGAAAACTGTTAACTACTTCTTGTGGTAAATATTGAGAGTTATTCGTAAGCAATTAAAAGTGTACACAGTTTATAAAATCTTACATAATCAACTCGATCAACTGCATTGGCAACTTGTTTGGCGAAATATGTCACGGTAAAATTCTTGGTCCATGTGGGATCATCAGGAATTGAGAATACCATATGCCTCTCCTTAAACTCATTAGGAGCCCTCACAACGAAAGCAAACGCTGTAGGCCTGTGTAAGACGTAAACGTAAATAAGCCACCTAATCAGAAAATCACTTATTTCAAATACATAAAGTGAAGGTGAACCCGAACGTACATATCTGAGACATCGACGACTTTTCGAATATTAACAAAGGAAACCCATTCTAAAAATTTATATCTCTTTTGGTGAGCAATGCTGATGGATGGCCCATGTACAGTTGATTTTCGCGAAACGCTCGGACTGCGTAGATTCACCACTGAGGCTGCAGCCGATATGTTTTTGTTTACAGCTGACCCTTTCCTTTTAGCAATTTGTATGTGATCCGAGAATACGCACAGGGTAAGAGGGTCATACTTTTGACCCCAACTATCAGTCAATGAGGTCACGTCCAATTTGTGTTCCAATTTCCTGTGATCGGAAAGCAGCTCAACCTGGCACATTTTTAAGCGTTTCATTAAACTCTGACTTTAAGTATGTATGTATTTATGTTAGTGAATGGCCTTTTCACTTACTGGGCATCCATCAATTTCATTGAAAATGTCAAACATTGCAATTCTTTCTTCTGTTCGTTTTTTTTCCTCGTTTATCGTATGATTTACTTGATTAATTGCCTCTAAGCCTCTAGATATCCAATCCGCGTCCGGGTTCGTCGTTGATGTGTGTTTAGACAGATTGACCAATATAAGAGCAGTTGATGGTAGCCTCTGTACGGGTCGAATCATGAGATCTGCTAAAGTTTGTTTTCCACATTCAGGTTTACCTAAATTCAAATTTAAATAATTATTAAATTACTGTAGAAATTTGTTCGCTGTTTAGAGGACAGGATGAGTTTACAAGAATCAATTGACTCACCTTGTGCTATTCGGAGAAATGCCAAGAACCGAGGTTTTTCCCCTTCACATCGATTAATTTCATTCTTAATAGTCTCGAAGAAGTTAATGAAAGGCTCATATGATTTTCGCAGTTCATGGGCCTATAGTAAATCATAATTTCAGTTAAATTCGGTCTAAAAGTGTGAAAATGGTATGATTTAAATAAGGTTGTAGTATGTTACAAATAGTTCTAATATTAATATTAAATCTAATAATATTGGTTCATCTCACATATTTCACATAAATCTGCCCAATAAGATTGCCTTCATTCCAATTTTCTTGTAGCTGAAACAAATCTCGTAAAAGTCGGCGATGTAAACTGTATATAGGTAAAATTGGGGAAAATATAGTTTTAACTTCCTGGCTGTCTAAAATCTTACCACCAGCTTGGCCTTCTTGTTCACACGGCTCCTTGAAATTCTAGAAACAAAACAAAACCAAATTTTTTAGAGCCTGCCAGTTAGTATGTTCTTAAGGCTTAATACGTAAATATGTTTGAACATACCTTAACAATATTCATAAGAATAGAAACGTAATTGCGTTCAGTTTGCAACAGGTGCACGAATTCAATCTGACGAGGTGTCATCGTTTTAAGATCAGCTGCAGTCAAAAATGCGGATAATCGCTTCAAGATTGAAGCAAAGTCGCTATCAGATATAACATCTTGTGTTTGGTCTAATGACTTCCCCCCTAAATTTATTTTCTCCTCGTCCCCAACTTCCGGCATGAACGGCGCGCAATCAACTTGAGACTGAGAGCTAAAAGAATTCATGGACATTTAAGAAAAACGTTTTCATCAAATGACAGTGTAAAATTATGAAAGAAATCTAGTAAACAAAATAACATCAAAACCTTATTATGAATTCCCTCGCTCGTTTTCTTTTACGTTTTCCGGCCGAACCAGGCGTAGCTGAGTTTGGCGTCGATCCATCTGTGTCACTCAAGACAAAGACTGGACTGGTGAATGTACTCGGTGTTCCAATAGTGCAGTTGGCGAAATCATCGTTGCGTCCCTCAAATTGGTATGCAGTTTCGTCCGCACACGCTTCTATTTGTATTGAGCTCCAAAACCACTCTGCCTTTAAAACTTTAGCCTTTTCCGCAGGAAACTCCTTCAACATTGCCGCCGCCGTCTCCGCCTCATCCAAATCATTAATAACCTATTGCCCAAACATTACAATCAGCTGAAATATTTCCGTAATTCAGTACGATATTTTCTACTAAAGAGTGAACAATGAAATATTTTACTAGGTTATCATATGTTGTTAGTCAAATAGAATTTATAGGTACCTACCACCACTCTAACAGTGAAGACATTAGTACTTAAAGTGCTAATATTATAACATGAGTGACAAAATGCTTTGAATAATAAACGCCTTTTTGTGAACTACGTGTTAATGAACACTGCACTAATGTGTAGACAGTTTATCTAAAGATAACCTTCGATAATCAATTGCATTGGCTTCAAGGAGATATTTTCCTGAAGTTGTGATGTGTTACAGTAAATGTTATCACGTATTTAAAAATGTATAAATTAGGCTAATTAGCGTTAAAGCAAAATTTAAAGTAGCACAGTATGCTTAAGAAAGCCAATGCGTCATTTAATAATCCAAAAAGTTGAAAATATATTTTGCCGTTAATATATGCACAGGTTTAAGGGAACAGATTGATGGAATGAATCAGCTGCCATTCACATTTCACACTACAGAACATTAAAAGGATAGATTGCAATTTTGCTTTACTGGACATACATGAGGTTCAAAGCGAGGGCGTTTAATAGGAGTCCACATTTCTTCACCGGTTGACGCAGCTTCGCTTTGCTTAACAGCAGGATATGTCAATGTCCCAGCAGACCCAGGCTTCATCACCGCATTTGCTTTTACCTGAAGAAAGCATGACATGACATTCACAGAACCCAATATATACATTCCACACATTCTCACGCAACATTACATAATTTTCTCACAGAAATAAGTTCATTAAATACCATTTTGCAAAACGTCAATTTCACAATAATTACACATGCTTTCACATAATAAGATTAAAAGCAACGATTTCAAATCCGATTAACTCGGGTTCTGGGATTTGTAATAAATAATAAATGCAATACAAGAAAGTTTGTGCGATCATGCATTTTCTATGTTTCATGCTTTACAGCTACGCCGCGTGCTAACAAGCAAGCATGCATGCAAAAGCCAGCATCCAAGTTGAATGAAGATAGCGAAAAATATAAAATTAAAGTACCGAAAAAATCGAGTTGAAATATATAGAGAAAAAAGATGCACAATAAATTATACTTTCCAAATTAATTAAGAGTTAGTGCAGTTTGGCTGCAGTGCAAAAAAGATTGGTTAAGACATATTGGTGAAAGGCACAAACGAATGTCGTGTGATTGACTTACTATGTGAGTTGCAATGGGATCCTGCACTGTGACGTACTGTCCTCCATTTTTTTCGATCAATTTGATCATGTTGGCTTCGTCTCCAACGTCGAAACCGTCTAATGCAATTTTGCATTCGTAAAAGGCCTTCAATTTATACTGTGCCTATAAACACAAAAACATATTCGTGTTTAGTTAGGAGATTTCTAATTCTTTTTCCAAGTAAATGTAAAGTAACGTTTTTGCAACACTAACCATATTATGTTGATAGTCGAACGATAGGTTATCTCTATTGCTCCATACATAATGAATCCAATCGGGTTTCAGGATCGGTTTACCGAGTGCAACTGCATCTCGATATTTGTTTCCTCCACATTTTGCTGCTACAAGGTGAGTAACATGTGCCTCTTTGTCCACATAAGTTCCATCCATATATAATATCATGCGACGAATTTCGTGCTGAAATCATGCATCAAATGTACAAACACCTTATGAAGTACATTACTGACGAGGGGGACGATAAATAAAATTGAGCCAATTCTTATCATGCTCAGTATTGCTCATAAACGGGAAAATAAAAATATCTACCAGCTGCTCTTGACATCGAATCCCAGTAACAGACACTCTACAGTTAGTAAAATGCCTACAATACAATGGATATCCAAATCGCGATGCGGGTAACTGTTTTTCATTATTAGCAGCAGCTTCCTTGATTATTGATGGTCCGTAAACTTTAATCTTTGGAGAAACGCGTTTTCTTAAACTATCGAACAGTTTTCCACAAAATTCTTCGAATATTACAATGGACGATGACCAGTCATAGGATGATGTTGCAACAGTATTATTTTCATACAAAATTGGTTTTATGTACAAGTTCTATTTGGAAAGGGTGAAAAAATATTTTAATGCGGCATATACATTTTTATTTCAGTGTAAAATGTGTACTTGAAATAGTTTTGACAATTCATAGCGCAGTTAGTTACCTCTAGAGATCCTAACAGTTCCTTATCTTCTAAAAGCTTTTCACCGATTAAATATGCAGTTTTGGCTTGCGAAAAATACTTTGTGGCATTTGGCGTCAAAAACGTCGTGGACATGACCGATGCATTAAGATTAAATGTATCGTTTATATTTACACCAACAGGAGATGATATGTCATCTAGATTAGGTTCTTCGTTGCAAAAGTCGTAAGAAAGTGTATCCAAACTGGATGCCTTAGTTAAACAATCCTTGGTACTCATTATAACAGCTTCAGCTCACCTTCAAGAAAAAGTTATTATTAGTGTTAAATTAAATCAAAAATTTTAATAAATACTTCGTTCGAAGTCATAAGTAAACATAAAATCAATTTGTTGAGTACTAAAAATAACAGAAAAAGTATCAGACATCAGGCAGAGTCTGAGTCTATCTTACTAAACGTGACAATTTCTAAGTAGATTCGTTTGTTTCACATCTGACTCTGTAATCTGGTTTAAATACAAATAAATACTAACACAAAACTCACAAGTCACAAACTGACAACACGATCTATCTAAGCAACTTGCTGTGGAATTAAATCGGTTTCTCGTCACACCGGGGATGTAAACGACAGATGGAACACTTTACTGATGACTGACAACACTGACTGACTTCACTGGTGACTGGAAACCAATTGCTTACTACATTTCAATGAAATAGTTTAAGTTTTTAACATACAAACAACAAACCACCAAACAACCACTGTCAGATTACTGAATGTCACAGTCAACAGTGGGTAGGCACCTTAGAAATCCAATCTGAAATGTATCAAGAATAAATGCAAGTCAGTAAATGGGAAAAGGTGACGGTCCAAAAATTATTGTAAACCAAACCTATGTAATGTTTGTATACGAACTCACAAAAAAATACGAACTCAAAACTCAACTCAATCAAGATACCTTTTTATTACGGTAAATTTTGACGTGTGTAGCTATTTTGATATTAGTTTATTAATACGTTTATTTTTCAAGGAAAATATATAATTGTTTAAGGGACTGTGGAGACTGGAAAAGTATCCTTCGCTTCAGATTGTGGTGGTCAATGGTCGTTTACTTTTCAGATGAAAGGATGAGTCAGTAAACAGTTCGTTCGTTGATGCTTTAAAATACAAAAGGTGCAGCCCACCCAACCGCCTATTGGCTGAAACGTGGTTCCTTCTCCAATCAGAAGTTAACTTGTATATTTTATAATATTATCAAGGCTATCTATACGCAACGCACCCGCAAGTTGATTTCTTTGGAGTTTCAGCTTAAAATTAGAAATGATGGGATCATTGCCAAATTATGATTATTATCCCAAGATGTATACACAAATTCTTTTTTCCTTTATTGTATAATAAGACATTCATGGACAAGAATGAAACGATGATGAGAAAGAAGTTCTTTGCAAATTTGCGAAATCTTTCTGTTATCTAAAATTCGGTTTAATATGCTCACCTTGCCTTGTCTCAGTCTCCTCAGGTGTGTTCACAAGATTTTCGGAATTCCAATAATTTTACAAAAAGAAAAACACAACAAATGTATAGGGACAATATCTGTTTTTTAAACCATACCAGAGATAAAATTCTTGGCAATAAGAATAGCACACTTGCACGCCGAGTTAGCAGCACGATAACTATAACTAGAAAATAAGTTAAAGGTGGTTTAAACTCATGTGAGATTGATGTTTGCATTAATAATAGCACATCTAGTAGTGCAAAGGTGCAACTTCTCAAGTAAACGGAATTAATATTATTTATTAGCGAGTGAAAAGACAGAGGTGTCAGTCAGTCTATTTGATATGAATATTTATGGAAGTAGGTGAATCATATAGGCATTTTTAAGACGAATCGTGACCTAATCAGCATAAAACGTGTGAATTTCAATTGCTTCTTCTGCCTGCTTGCTTTTAGTGAATTAAAAGTGAAGTAAACCGAATGGATGTATGAATGACGAAACATATTTCGGAATAAAATACGATAAGGAAAGTGTGTTACTATTTGGTGGTGCTAGGAGAGATCTGCCCTATACTTTGTGTTAATTTAGCCACATCCCATCCCATATCCCCTTCCCTATCCTCTTATAATTAAATTTTTTGGGGATGGGAGGTTAGTTCATCGGGCCCATAGGCATATTGGCGTGTGTTAGTGAAGTGATAGTTTCATCAGGAAATCGGAAAATCAATCGAGATGTTTCTCATCTCAATGTAGGGTGGCTAAGCCAAATTATGAGAGTTTGCAGTAGACCAACTTCACTATTTTTAAATTGGTTCTTGGTGTAATTTGCAGGGAAGGGCGCTGGGGGCAGTCCCTCCCAAATATTTTTTTAAATAAAAAAAGTAAAAACAAATGCGTAAAATGTCCTTGCATGAAAATCGAAACTCGAAAATTTTGCTGCATGTTATTCATATTAATTTGGTCTCGCCCCCCTTCCCCCCCCCCTGAAATTTTTGGCTGGTAGTTTGATAAGTTACTGGAATCAGGCCACTGTTAAGTTTGTAATTCAGAAAAATTGACAAGCTAATATTGCAAAAGATCGATGTATTCAATTGAAATTCAGTGCAAATTCTAAGGCTAATCCATCCCTCCGAATAACGATGGATTTGGTTCGCCTTATTAACAATTTGGTGTCGTTTGTATTTCAAATAATAGAATTTCTTCCACTAAACAATTTTATGGAACCGCCGCTGATCAAAACTTAAAACCCGGATTAACTCCCGACATACGGAGAGCGGATCTCGACCTACTGGTAAATGGCCACAACATTGCTACATATACAGATCTTTCTGTTCCTTGATTCAACATAACCCCCACAATTACTGCCCCTGATTAGTTACGCTAGCGTTATGTAGGATTCTGGAGTCAATATACATTTGGGACAATTCATAAAACAAGTAACGCGTTTAGGGGGGTTGGGGGTCTTTCAAAACGTTACGCGGGGGAG
>JABASC010004229.1:0-12261 GCA_019776185.1 Plutomurus gul | reverse complement strand
GGGCTACAAATACAGAGTTGAAGGATGCATGAGATTGAAATTACGCTCTTAGCATGCACAGTGCATTCTTTAAAGAAAGTCAGCTAAACTAACGTGTCCAGTGAACAGTAAGCTGTTTCTCATAAGAATTTTCACTGTTTTAGTGTACTTTATGCTTTCAAATTGCTCTCCTTACTGAATTTACCGGAATTAAGGAGGAATTCTGTAAATAAAACAAACTGGACTGTCTATAATTTACAAAAGAGTTTGTAGGATTTCTAATGAATAAATTTCGTTATACAAATTGCACGACATTCGATATTTTCAATATTATATATGCTCAAAACCAGCCACAGATCTAATAAATTTATAACTACTATATATTAAAATATTTATGAATAAATTCGATTGACGTCTAATTTAAAAAAACATACAAAATAAAATAACAATTACATATATTAAAAATACTAGCACAGAAAATGTTTTGTTTTCATTTGGAATAAGTTTGAATAATATAACATAGGAAGCAGTTAATACAATCATAATGCCAAGAGCTGCTTTCTCTATAAAAAAAAGAAGCTTTCTACTTGCACTCATTCATCGAATTCTATGCCGAACGCAAAGTACGACCTTCTGAGCTATTTTTAGACCACGAGTGCACACAGTACATAAAGACGAATGCGTAGGCAAACCGAAAATAACTTTATTCTTCCACTTTCCATTCTGTTTGAACTTTTTACAAGGTACGCACATTCTTTACTAAAGGTAGGCAATGCAAAATATTCGAAAATGCAGCAAAAGCGTACGCTTTACACATTCAGAAGACGCGAGAGAAATAGAGAGAGAGGAAATCAAGTAAAGTCAAGTAGGGCCAAGTAGTAAGTGCCTACACATAAAACAAATAAGTAGAAAAAGGCGAATGTGTATGAAGAGTATGCGTGTGTGCATGTATGGAAATTCGTAAATTTTGAATGAATGCCTTCATTTGTTTCCTTCCTTCCTTCCAGGGAAATTTCCCAGTCAACTTTATCGTAAAGTTCAATATGCGTGGTAGCTTTTGCTGCTCTCGCTCTGCTGAATGAGTGCAAATAGAGGTTGCTGGTGAGGAAACGACAAGGAAAGTGGTGGTGAAAAGCTTGGGAGCTATAGTTGACGAGAAAGAGAGAGCGACAACAGAGAACAACAGCATGCAGTGCACAATGGAGAGAGAGCCATGTCAATATATTATTATAAAAGGCATAAACGGGGCTGGAAAAGTTATCGTAAAGATGTAAGTGAAGTTGGATGTGGGAGAGGTCGACTTAAGTCGGATTCATGCTTTCATTGAAGCCAGCAGATGAGAAAGGTAAAGGTTAGGTGTTGATTCAATTATTCATCAATATTTGTTTTGTGATCTGTTCCCACAGGAGTCGTAACCCCGGCGAACAAAACCTATCTTCCAATTCCCTCACTTCACTCACTCACTGACTCGTCTCAATTCACTTGGATCTGCACTCCTTTCGAATTCTCTCATCACTTTCTCCACATTCCGGCATCTAACACATTTAAGAAACTGAAAATGGAAAAAAGAAAAGTACCTACTTAAGAAAATCCAAATTTTGGAATAATAAATGCCTACAGGAAAATTCAGACATTATGACAGCTAAAAATCTTACATTGGAGACATTTCAATTGTAATAATGTTTAAAACATGTTTTGCTTGGATTTCTTTTTCTCTAGTTTGGCAGACCTGGTGCATTGCTCATTAGAGAAAGATGCTCTCGAGCAAAGGAATTCGGTGGGAACATTCGACTACTATGTACCGCTTTGGTAAATAAGTTTGTAAACTGTAAAAAATGTGATCTCATTTAATTTCGTAGAAAGTTTCACAGGAAATTTTCTTGAGGAGCGCGCGGGTATTTCCTAAAAATCTACAACTCAGTTTCTAAAAATAGAAAGTTAGTTTAGATAAATATGTATCCAACATCAGTTGAACTTAGAGAGAGAGAGCTAAAGTAAATTAGAGATGAAATGGATGCAGGGAAGCGGACGAGAAGCAGCAGGAGGATGATACCCGCATATGTTCTCTTATTGTATCTGCGAATAGGTTTCTTTTCTCAGAGAGAACCGGTATCCCTTTCCCAGTTTTCTTGTTGCTCTGCTGTGTGTATTTCAGATTGGATTGCATTACTACATTCCAGATCGCAATAGATGGAATGATGAGTATCCACGGGAGTAAACGCAGATGCGTATGAACTCTGGCTATAATATACAGTCACATTTAAGTTCTTGCCTGCTTCCTTTATGCAATTGTGTGTGCTTACTACTACTAGAAAATATAGTATTGGTGTATCGTGTAGTATCTGGAGATATTCACAAACATGTATCTTATCCTTGCTATATAGATTTCTGTGCACAGCTTCTAAGAAGGAGGAAAGGAGAAGAGAGAACCTTTTGCATTATTTATTTCCTTTCTCCACTCCTCTCTCTCTCTCTTCTATTCACTTGCTCTCCCATAAAAATGTCCCATCGAATCAACTCTCGCTGGAGTAACTTGTCTCGCTTACAGACTCTTTCTTCGCTTCTTCCACTATGTACTTTTGCATAAACGTTGGAATAAACCGTTGGACACTCAAGATTATTCACAAATATAATCTAGTGAATGTATCAAGAATAATAGATACATTTTTGTAGATATGGGATCAAATTGAATTACTATCTGCTATTGTATTGTAGCATTTAATAAACATTCTACGAATATTGTGAAACGCTAAGGAACTAAAACATTGCTAATCTTTCTACATTAGAAGAACTAACAATAAAAGTTATGTTTGTTGAAGCATTAAATGTTAACATATTTATCTAAATGTCCAATATTTCATTTTTTACCTGTAATTTATATGGAGACCGCCTTTGGTAGGCTTACAAGTGTTACGAACGATAGAAAATTGCTAAAAAAGGATCTTGAGCAATGACTGAAAGTTTCTCTCTAATGCGTCTTCTTGCATTGATGTAACATTATTGTCGTTATATCTTTAAATTTAATTATCATCTCGGGTTTTATGTATCTTCTTTGAACTATTTCCGATATTCAAGTATTATGCTACATGACATGAATTGTAGCTGGATGAAACCATAGAATGTGTTGTAATTTTTACGTGGGGAAGCACAAAATGAAGTAGAAGGTTAAAACGGCCTTTCACCAAACTTTCACCTGCTGTACATTTTATATTGGGTCAACGTTGTGTTTAAACATGACCAAATAATTGGAATTAAATTTTTATTTCTCTACATTGTTGTCCATAAATATGAAGGAACGTTTCCGTGAGTATATTTTACTGATTGGAAATATTATACGACTGATTGTGAATTTGTTTTATTGATCAGTGCCTCACCCATGATATTGTCCATACGAGAATTTAGATATTGTCCATTATTCCAATGTTAAAGAAATTAGGTCCACTCGTTATCAATCCGGGAGTTGCGCTGTTACACTGATATTCATAACATCTAAAGTTACCTTAAACATACAACAATATAATATACATCAATGAAAGTTGTTGAAAATAGTTTATTCTTAGATAAGACACCTTTTACAAATAATTGAATAAAGCGTATTAAAATTTATGAAATTGCATTAGATCCATAGTGCTTACTGTATACACACGCCAAGGACATTCTCATAGTAAAAACACGCTTTGCCTTTCATAATAAAAAATTTAAGTGAAAAGCAGTAAAGGTCAACGTCATCAAATAGGACGTCATCAAAAATAAATACTGGGTGAACATTTGAGCCTTTGAATTTAAACTTCTGCTCGAAGTCGGTAGTTTAAATTATTATACTTTTAATAAATAAAACAGTACCACTTTTATCAATAGATCTCCAACTCTGGCTTCCCCCCATTTTTCAAATAGTCATAATGTGATCCTTGTACAGCTTTTTCGAATCTGCGTAGAATAAATTATATAGGAAATAAAATCTGGAGTTTCCACCTGAAGAAGGACAAAATAGGATTCACAATAGTATTACTATTGCTTTATTTGTGGAGCCAGACGGCAGACGGGGGGGGGGTCAATATTCCCCTAAGTTGGCTCAACGCTTGCCCCTCCCCCGATCTACCCATGTACACAGAATACGTACAGAATAGTAATACATAGTAACGTACTCTATGACCCATGTAAACTTAAAAAAATTAAAGGGGAAGATCCGCCTCGGATTGCTGCTGCACAGTTTCGCATTGTTGTATGACAAATTGGAAATCATAATTTTAGTCAAGCATCGTGTGTGAATAATTAACGTTTACACAATTTATTTTAGATTCAACTAATTTAACCTACAATTTATTTACACATGCACAAATTCGGTATTATGGTATTTGTTTCAGTTTTAATAAAATTACTTTCGTTGCATGGCTAATTTTAATTTCATCTATGTAACATAAATTATTTGCATTCGTGCATAGAACATCCGCGAAGGAATCGTGAAGTGCCACAATCGACCGAATCAGCGTGTAGGAATTTTTACAGCATGACCTAGGAATTGTGAAAAGACGCAGATATGGGAAATGCAGTCGTAGTGACATTACCGATGAATGCATTTCTTTATTATTATTATTCTGTCTGGAGGATGTCTGAGAGGGCTACCTTATAAACAGTCAATAGCGGAAATGCATTATTATATATTGTCAAGATAGAAACGTATCACAAACATTATTCCGAACATGGGCAACTGCAATTTTATCATTGTATATATCTGTACAGAGATAATGCGTAATGCACACACACACGCATTCAGCACCATCTCTAATATGTTGCACATGGAGGAAGTAGGAGGAGAAGGAAGCCCGCTTTTACTCACTCACTCACAGAGAATCAGCTGAAGAGAAGAGGAGAAGAATCAGAGAAAAGAGACAGCGAGGAAGAAAAGAGACTTTTTCCGAATGTACCGACCGACTGAATCAACTAATGCAATGTAATACACTCTTCTCGGCAATTTAATGTGATGGGATGTGATGTAGTCTCTTATTCGACTACTTAAACTATCTCTCTTACAACCATAGCTGTTCCTTTCTGTCTGTGTATATAATGTCCTAATGTAATGTAATGGTGGAAATGGTATGTAGTAGAAGTGATACGCTAAACTCGTCTCAACTATTCACATCATACTCAAGCGCTTTCTTCGGTTCATAGTCAGAGAGAAGGATGAGTGGGACCCCTTCCTCCTTTCACAAACATAAACGTGGCAGAAAAGACGAGTCGAACCCAGAAAAGATAGCAGCAATATCAATAGTACAGAGTACAGCACAGCGACATAATAGGTTACAACAACCCTGCACACAGTACTAAAAGTAAAGTAGATAAATGCAACTATGTACTTCTCATAATATTATACTGTGTGCAATGCGATAAGATATTGTGTAAGATTACACAGTGCACACGAATGGCAAATACTACAAATAATGTAATGTGTTGTTGTTCAAATTATTATTGTCGTAGCAGTTTTCTATGTATTTGCAGTCGAATGAATTGCGTACTCACGATAATCAAAATTTCTCCCTCCTTTTCTATCCTTTGCTTTTCAATTCACAAGGACTGCATTCACTAATACAATGTACAGATTTATTATTAATACGGTTAAATACAGATATGGTGGATAATCAGTTTTGAGAATGAAAAATTCCTTACATTCGATGCAAAAGTTTTAAAAACTGTAAATTTTGAACTACCAAATAATCTATTAATTAAAGTAGCCAACCTGTTAATGAAAGAGTTACGTTTCTCAATGTCACACATTTACATTGACCATAACTCAAAGATAGGAATTCCTATTGCAAAATCTTTTGCTGCGAATCTGTGGCTGCTTTATGTATAATAATAGTTGTTAGTTGTACCTAACCTGGTTTTGTACCTTCCCGCAGACATTATGTAAATTCTTAAATTTAGAGATGAGATATGAAAATGACAATTGATCTCAAAAATAATTATTGACAGATATACAAAAATCGCGTAATTTTATTTTTTATCTACTAACCATACAATATAAATTTTATATTAATACTTAAATATATTTTAATGTACAAGTAGGTTTCAATAGGATAATTTCGGGCTCCCGGCCTAAAGAAAAAATTATTTTTATGACTTTAGTTTGACAGTTTCCAATCAAAATCGTTTAGGCATATGTTGCTCTTAAAATAACTAGATAAATTATAAGAAGCAACTGTATTCTAGGTATAAACGAGTCATAATGCATGTGCAAACGAAATGATTATCGGAGTTACGGGTTCTGTCATTCAACGTGATACTTAGAGCCCTAGTCTAATTGTCTCTGCAGGAATCAACGACTGACTTGAATCGACGCTTCAATTTGTAACGTCGGCCTTAACTCTTATTAGAACTATGCATTGTATATCTTCCTCCCATCCCGCTAACAAGTAAAACCAACCCTTCCAATTTTATTTCCGACACACCAGAGAAGCACAAGCTCTATTACTATAATAACGACCACATGAAAATGAAGATAGAATAATAGCACAGGAAAACTATATGCACATATTGTGCACCACATGCTTTCTACAGTATTTAAGCAACATTGTCACAGTGCGATCATATCACAATTCGAATATCACCCATTCCTTTTCCTTAGACACCTTCCACTTTATAAGTATATACTAGAATAGAGAAGGAGCCCGATTGAATTCCATATGCTCCACTTGGTTTGACAAGATAGCCGAAAATTGGTGGAAAATAATAAGGGGAAAGAGAATTCTCTGTCTCTGTGCGAAAAAACAAAGTGAGACTGAGGAAAACCTCACGACAGGCTTATATACAAATATACAACGGAATTCAGGAAGAATCACATCCCAAGAGCAGCAGACTCTCGCACAGGGAACTGTAGTTCAGGAAATCCATTCAAAGCAGGGAAGGGCAACCCCATGGAGAAGAACAAAAGGAAATAACGATGCGTCTAAAAGTCACATTATTTGCCTTCTTAGGAAATATGATACCATTAAAAAACGCCTGCCTCCTCTATGTACAGGCAGACAGAGAGAGAGAAAGCTCTACTCTTCCTCGTGTATTACACCATTTAGTCGTATATTCTTCTACGCTGTTCTATTTCTGCCTGTGCTCTCCTTCTCCCATGGCACTGGCTCTCCGTATGCTGTTTTCTTGGTGGGCTCCTCTGGGAAACAGTCATGAAGTGAGCGCTCTATTCTATTCTACATATATCTGTTCCATGCAAAAGAATGTTGTTGCAGCAGCAGCACACAGAGAAATGAAAGGGAAGAAGAAATCGGAAAAAGTCTCATAGTCAAGTCGACTCAAGAATATTCATACTTTTCAAAGTTAAACCGAAGCAGAAGAAATAAGACTACTAGAAAAGTGAGCCTAGTGTAGTAAATGTAAAGTACACACATTATATTACATGCATATAAGGTCTTGAAATGTAAACGAGTGGAATATTTTTTTCTACTTCCATGGCCATATATTGTACACTATATACACTATATACACATAGTAGTATATAGTGTGCCGACTTCAAGTTACTACGAACATTGTAACCATATATTTCGCACATGCAGAGAGAAAGTGAGTGAGAGGGAACGACCAGAGAAATTTTCTCAAAATGACAATGCGCTCTCTCATAATATGGGAGACGTTGAGAATTTATTGTGCATTATGCATGCAGACTTACAAGTCATAATCAAACTACTGTGCACTAGATCGGCGGGAACAGCCCAAAGTGCTTCGCTCTCTCCTTCACCGTACTGCAATCCAAGATGCAATCCAAGGCCATTCAATGTCCCGTTAAGTTACGCAATTCTCCTCCACCGCCGTTACTTCCATTCAAAACGCACAGTACTTCAGCCTACCTCCTGCAAAGGAACAGTTAGTGGTGGCAAAGCCTGCTCATTCTACTACTAGAATAGAAATGTACAATAAGAGCAGATGAGATGTGGGAATGGCAAAAGAACATTTTAACATTTTCTCACACCAACCATGCCACAGAAAAAGAGAAAACCGAGCACGTGAGCTACATTACTTATGCAGTAGAGAGAGAGAGAGAGAGAGAGAGAAAATCTATGT
Organism: Plutomurus gul; assembly: GCA_019776185.1. NCBI lineage: Eukaryota > Metazoa > Arthropoda > Collembola > Entomobryomorpha > Tomoceridae > Plutomurus > Plutomurus gul. The sequence continues at coordinate 4,218 of JABASC010004229.1, read as the reverse complement.
ATGTGTATATTAACTATTACTGCATTACATTCTTCATATAGACCTATACTTAGGATATGGAGTATTAACTTATGTACACTAAGCTGCTGCCAACTGACTGGAATCTACTACTATGTATATTATACAAAAAAACTATTCATTTGGAACTTATTGTATTGCCCTCATCCGTAAATTACAACACATGCACATACGCACACACACACAAAGGTACGCTGTATATAAGGGGAGTCTGGTAAAAGTCTTACACTGTCACAAATAGCTAAAAAAAGAAAATTCTGAGCAGAGTGGAATTTACGATTTAATCTCGAGCAATTTCATTCGATGAGGAAATGTGTGCGTATTAGGAACGCGTAAGGTAGGGTTATTGAATTTTTCCGTCGAGAACTACTAATTTTTCTATTAAAAGGGTGGAAATGTGATCAGGAAGGGTTGTTAGCTTGCCTGATGGCAATACACAGTGAGTAAATCCTATTGACTTGGCTTTATTGCGGCAGAGAGAGAGAGAGAGAGAGAGAGGAGTGCGAACAGTGATGAGAAAGAGAGAACCCCCGTACGACAACAAACTACTTACTATTTAAGGAAATGCTGCTGCAAAAGTGCAATACAACAGTAATGCTACACAATGGGAAAGCTGGAGAGTGTGTGTGCATAGAGTGAAAAGCGTATGGGGAAACGGACAGAAAGACAACAGTGGGGAGTCCAATCCATATCGAAATGTGTTGAGAGCTGAGTGAGAAGTGAAGAATGAAGCTATTGAAAAAAAGGATTTGTTCGCAGTAGTAAATGAGAGAGAGAGAGTTGCACTTGAATTCAATCCTCTCGTGAAGTTCATTGAGTACATTTGAAAATGTATCCTATAGGAAATGCTATGTGACTTTGGTGAAGGATTGAAGACATAAATGCTCCCGGCAGTTTCACATTAACTTTTCAAGACAAAATGATCGTGAAGGAAATTCGAGGAGCGCTGTGTGAGCTCTGAATTGACTTTCCATTGCATTTTCCTCTGTGTGAGCTGTGCACTCACTCTTCTTTTCTCTTCCTCACTCGCTCCATAGTAGTAATACATGATGCAATACCAAAGACTCAATAAAAAAACACACTTCCAAGAAAAAAAAATCTTTTTGTTAGTAGTTAGTAGTGTAGCTAAGTATACCACGGAAAAGGCAATACAATTAGTTACATAATATACAGTAAGTATACTAATATACTGTGCTTGCTCACCAAAAGGTTTCAATTAACAAGCAAAGAGTAGCAGACGAAGCTGAGCTGAGCTCTCTGTTGCTGTGTTGAGTTTTATTTTGTTTGCTTGGCTGCGTTCCTTGTACTTGACGTCTTAAGACAAGAAAAGTCAAGAAAAGACTGACTGAGTAGTAGTTCCTGTGTCTATTAAAGTGTACATATAAAGTTCCACAGCACGGTACTAGCCTAATGCATTTCTCTAGCTTATAAAGAAGCGATGGTAGAACTGGATGTAATGTAAGTAACTACTGGAGAGAGTAGTAAAACATTTGTTGTGTCGTTTTGTAGTGAGAGAGAGAAAAGAAGGCAACGTAAGGAAGGAGAGGTTCGCGCGTGAGGCAGCAACCATAGGGTAGTAATAGCTTTGGCATTATTTAATGAAATAGTAAAACCTAACTAACTAAGGAAAGTCAAGTCAAATAAGCTGATCTGATGTGATGTGAGCAGCAGCAGGAGAACAGAGCACAAACTGCTGGCTAAGCTCAACAGACTTCCGAAGAAGAAGGTGCCCTAACCTAGAGCTCTGTGTGAGTAAAAGGAACTACTATGTAAGTAAGTAAGGGGAGAGAGGGAAAGCCTCTCAGTCACTACGATCTAGTAAGTTAAGCAAGCAGCCTCACAATCACACACTTCGACTTAAACAAGAAATTCACTCAGTCACTCACTTCATGATGCAGTTACAATGCACAACAGAGGGAAATTACATCGTAAGACTTAGTACAAGAGGGAAATAGAAGTAAAACTAATCTTCTGGAATCTGGTGTGGCATTTCACCCGCACCTGACTTGACATGCTTTGACTCTCGGGCAGGGAATTCAATGTCTTTCCTCTCACGGCTCTCTCCGTATCTCTAACATATCCCACATATAGTAAATGGTACATTGTGCAAAGGCTAGGCTGATACTGTGAGAGCGTCATTTGTATATTGTACTATTGAATTTTTAGTGTAATTGTAATGTAGGCAGTGGTGTGACTGGAGAACAGTGTAGTGTGTGTACCAAGTACTTGGGAAATACTGCCCCACCCCAATTATGCACCCCGACATAGCTTACTACTGCTCATAGAATTTATACGACAAATACAATCTGAGAGAAAGCTTTCTTGTCATTTATTGGTGTAAGAAGGGAGTTTCTTCTCCTGGCACAGTATTAATAAGTGTGTACATACAATGTGTCGGGGTGAGCGGAATATATACGTAGAGAATCTCTCTAACGCAAGGTACATTATTTACAATACAAGTATAGGTAGCACATACTGTGTATACTTAAGTATGCCTACTTGAATTTTGTTATTTCTTATCTGCACCCATCACTACACACCTTCTGCGTTGTAGCGTGTGACTCAGGCTTGTTACGAATTCATGTGGTAGTGTCAACGAGAGAAATGGTGGTGAGGGTTGTTTTCCTACTACATTGTGTAGTCATTTATGTTTCTACAAGTAAGTATGTGCTAACAGAATCGCTTCTGTACTGCCTCAAATACATTACACTAATGTATGTACATGTATTATTGTTATAATGTGATAGATTAAAATATTCAGTTTATTGTAATACAAGATGCTGTACAACGTTGTTGTGAATTATTGACACTACATCTTGCAGTATTACTTTTACCAATCAATTCATTAATGTGATAGATTAAAATATTCAGTTTATTGTAATACAAGATGCTGTACAACGTTGTTGTGAATTATTGACACTACATCTTGCAGTATTACTTTTACCACCAATCAATTCAATCTGATTGCGAGTTATTTACGAATATGAGAAATTACAATGAAGAAGCCATCAATTTCTACTCTTTTCACTTTCACAATATGCACTTTACTCATAATCAGAGTACGGATATGTAAATGTTGCTAAAAACGCAAAATATGTTTTACCTCATGGCCCCAAGTGTAATAACATCTATACTATTATTCATAATTCAAATTTTGAAGAAATTAATTTTTCAGAAGCGGATATAGCTTGAAATGCTTCAGCAAAGTAGTTACTACGTAAAATCACTGCTACAATTTGTCTTGACGATTGATTGATTGATATTGATGGATTCGTTCGATTCGATGGATTACAATAAAACACTTGTTGTAGATGAAAGTTGATGATGTTTGTGTATTACTAATTTCTAACTCTTTTTACTCAATGTTTAATATTTCTTTATGTTCTTTTATGTTGTCAGCGGTTTGAATGCAGTGCTACCAGCGCTGATTCTGTTCATGTCCTCATGTTATGTGCAGATGTTCTCGTGTTCCATTGGAATAGACAACTGAATAAAGCAAATTCTGATTCTGATTCGTTGATGCAATGAAGAACATGATTATCTAATTAAAGTTAATTCGAATCAGCACTTTCAGTAATTCCTTCCACCTGTGGATGTATCTTAATGTTAGAGCTAATTCTTAAATTTACTGTTGTCACAAGTAGTATTACAAATTCCAAAGTAAATCATCTTAGACTAAAACGAAATATTTTACTCTAATATAATATTTTAATGAATATTGAAAATATAACTAAATATTACTGAATAGGCTTGTAGTATAGTAAACCAAAACAATATCTGCCCTTGTAGTTACTGATTTGTAAAAAATTTCGAAATGTGTTTTTGCGGAGTACAAATAGTACATCGTGTGCTTACGAAATACTACCTATATGAATAATTGCAATTCAGCTGGGAAACTCGTTTTTTATTTAAAATACTAAATTCTATATTGTCACTTGTGAATTTTAAGTGTGACTCAGTATGACTTAAAGAAAGGAATTTCGTGTCTTTCTCCCCTCTACCAGAGACTGCGCTTATTATTCCCTCATTAGCATTTACTCCAAGACTTAGGTTATAGCACTACGTGCTACATTACAGATACTCCGATCGTCTTCCTAACTTTATTTAGCCCTTCGTGGGGTAGTAGGCAGCAGAGTCACAGAGTCGCAACACACACAACACTATAAGTTCGCACTCTGTATTGTTAGGTAGCTGATTCTT
>JABASC010004228.1:0-12264 GCA_019776185.1 Plutomurus gul | reverse complement strand
AGATTTTTAGAAATTGGTAAAAATTGGAAGATTCTATTTAAGAAGCTCAAATTATTATAGTGGAAATCATATCCATATTGGAGCATTAAAGAACAAGCTGTTCTGATTCGAATAAAATTCGTTCGGAAAGTACAGAATTCTGTAATTCAACGATTGATTTTCTGTTTTATTACAGGCATACAGAGAAGCGAAATACGAAGCAGCCATCAACGACTAAATTGGATCACCTCCTCCTTTATTACAGTAGTAGATGGTGAAATAGGAAAATATGAACTGATCCTTGCAATATTTACAAACAATTTACAATAATATTCTGTGTGTGTGTGTGTGCAAGAGAGTCGTATCGAGGCTGTGAAATCAAATTAGGCGACAATTGAAAGCAGTAAAAATGAGCACATAGCAGCAGCACTCTACATAACAGTAACGATAAAGGGTGCAGAATAATCTGACAAAGAGAGCAACTCTCTCTTCGTTACCCGTAAATAATTCGGGGAGAGAGAGTAAGAACACCAGCACACAGCCAAGACATCATTTAGAGTCAAATATTGCCATTCGCATAGCGCTTATCGTTATCTTGCGCTAGACAAGTGGAAACACAAGTCACAACTGAACTCACAGACGAAAGATAAGCCACAATAGAAATGCTGGTGGTGATGGTGGCCTGGACTCATGGAATTGCATTGACTCTTTCGTTTGTGCAAAAATAAGTGTGCTGTGTGTGTGTGTCTACAAAGTTGAGTGCTGACTCGTTGACTGCCACTACGTGCATAAAGTCGACTGTAGTCGATCCGACGTTTTCCAGTTTCTCTCCGGCACCAGCAAAACACACTTATCTTAAAAGTAAAGGCTGGCAATGCAAATGCAATGAACATTTCCACCGTGAAAAGAATTGCCTCCATTTCGTTGTCGTCAGCGAAGAACTGCTGCTGCTGAAGTCAACTCTCAGTCAATTCTCACTCACATCACATCACACAGAGAATATCTGATTGTATGCTTAGCAGTCGTTCTGCAAGCTAGTAACCATACCTCTCTCAGTGCTGATACGACGACTACTTATTCGTCGGAAAGTGGAAACTGACTGAACTCGAACAATTCCAGCACCCGTACATTTGTATATGTAGTCAACAGAGTCAGAGAGAAGAATCGTGTGAAAGTTGAATGTGTTTCTTCGTACCTTTTTCTTCCCTTGTCTTCTAGTTGTGCAATGGTCACGTGATCTGATGCTGCTGTGAACCGAACGAACTATACTACCACCATCACAGACACAGAGACGGGAAACTGAGATGACATTTTTTGCATTAGCTGCAAAAATGAGAGCCTTCTTCGAGAGCCGACACGATCGTCTACTATAGAGTTATCATCTCATAGTACGTATACAATAGTAGATTCGGAGCAGACTGTTCGACGCGCCGCACACAGGACAAGGTGACAAAGTCGATGAAGGAAATGGAGAGCAAAGTGTTTCGTGGAAGAATGGAATTGGATGTCTCTTATGTGTGTGTTGTTGGAAGACAGTCTCCACACGTCGTGAGAGCAGATAATATCCATTCCCTATGCTACTGCTGCTGTCTCCAGTCGTACTCCTCCCACGTCTTCTAGTAATAATAATATGAATATGAGCTGCTTGGAAGAAGTGTATTCTTCCCTGTGCACTAGTTTCCTCTATACTAGTGCTACGTATGTGTGAAAAAGTTTCTTCCTCCGCTCTGCTGTGCACTACATACAGCAGCTAGCTACTTACAACACGATCCGACGACAGAAAGAAAGAATAAGTAAAAGTTCTCCATGACAGTCGTAGTAATAATAATAATAATATTCTTCCTATTGAAATCGAAACGAGATTCCCATACTTCTACTACTTCTTCATCTCTTCTACTACTACTACATTCGCATAACAGTACACAATACAATAGAATTCTAGAAAGTGTGCTAAGGTACAGTTAGTAGACATAAAAAAAGAGAAAAACGTAACGACGGAACGTGAAATCGAAAAATGGAGGCTGTGCACGAGAGAGTAAGATTAGGAGTTTGGAGACGGCGGCAGCCACGGTGCTGCAAAGTGTTTCGGATTGTGTTCACTGTCATTTTCGTGACATTATTATCGTGTGCCGGTAGTCACCGAGCAGAGGCAGCCACCAGAACTTTTCTCCATGGAAATAGTGAGATAGAATCGTGTGCTATACAAATTCATTCGTCGTCGTCCCAGAATCCCTCCTCCTCATCTTCATCTTTCGGCGGTGGGACTAGTGGTGGGGATGGTGGTGGTGGTGGTGGTAGTGTACTGAGCAGCGGAAGTGCCTCGTCATTGTCCTCCTCGTCTTCGAATTCTGGAGGAGGATCGTCTCCTTTGTCATCGTCATCTACGACCGGTGGTGGTGGTGGTGGTGGTGTTGGCGGCGGCGGCGGCGGTGAGCATTCCGTGGTCTTGTGTCAAATTCGAACTCTTCACCCAGATCTCGACATGGAGAATTTGACTGCGAGCATTTCCGGTGGCAATTCACAGCTCGTGGACATTTCCACTATAACCAGATTAAAACTTGTGTGCAACGATCTGCTATTTTTCGAGAGTGTCGTTCATCCGGGTCAATTAAGCGCTCTAAGTGAGTTACACGAGTTGACAATCGACAAGTGTAAACTGAAGCATTTACCGAGTGAGTTTCTGTCTGGGCTACGGCATCTGCGAAAATTAGCAATCAACACAGGGAACTCAGAGTGGGCGGCGAGGTCTTTGGAAATCTCACCTGGAGCTTTGGGAGACGTGCCCCAACTTCGTCATCTCCATTTGGGCTTTAATCACATGTGGAACTTGCCTGAGAGACTTTTGTGCCAAGTGGGATCTCTGCAGACTCTTAATCTGACACATAATCTTCTGAGCGATATTGATGATCTGGGCTTACCGGGAAAGCCTCTGTTAGCCGGTCACGCGAGTAAAGCATCCGAATTTCTTGCCATCAGTGGTGGCGACTATCCTTCTGCCGCTTCCTCGTGTTTAGCCGATCTCAGATCCTTTGATTTATCATACAACTCTTTGAGAACTTTGGGCAATGGGCGATTAGAGAGAATGAGACGACTTCAAGAATTCCGTGCAGATCACAATTGGCTCGAAGAACTGGAAGATGAGGCTTTCCTCGGACTTGGACAATTGCGGCTGCTCAATCTCAGCTCCAACAGACTCGTCGCTCTCCCACCAAAGCTATTCCAATCGTGTAAACTTTTGCGCGAATTAGACCTGAGGAATAATTCTCTGACGGCCCTCTCGCCAGGAATACTCAATGGACTGGAACATCTTCAGATACTCGATCTCTCCATGAACGACCTCACCAGTCAATGGATTACGTCCGAAGCCTTCAAATCTCTCGTCAGATTAGTCATTCTCAATTTGTCACACAATCAACTGACACATTTGGCTCCATCGACATTTCATGACCTCTACAGTCTACAGGTGCTCGATCTGGGCAACAATCTCATCTCGTCAATAGACGATGGCACTTTTGCACCCATGAGTAATCTGCACAGTCTGAACCTGGGCAAAAACCGTCTCACCACCATCAATGCAAATATGCTCGCAGGGCTCTATGTATTACACAAATTAATTCTCGACTACAATCAACTGGAATCCATTGAAATGGGCGCCATGAGAAATTGCACAAGTCTGCAAGACTTGGGACTGGTGGGCAATCAGTTGACAGAAGTACCCGAAGCTCTGCGTGGTCTCCAACTGCTTCGTACTCTGGATTTGGGTGAGAATAAAATTTCCCTTTTGAATAACGAGACCTTTCAAGGTATGGGACAATTGTATGGCCTGCGACTAGTCGATAATCATCTGGAGGAAATTCCCAAAGGTCTCTGTGACCCTGTTAACAGACTGAGAGTATTCAATGTGGCTCAGAATAAAATCAATAGAGTCTCATCGTCCGCTTTTAATTCATGCCCAGAATTAAAAGTCTTGCGACTCGACTCGAATCAGTTAGAAGCGCTGCCGAGCTCTCTGGCCCCTCAATTACAGAATCTGCTGTGGTTGAATGTGTCCGAAAATCGAATACGATGGGTAGACTACGCTCTGCTGCCAACAACACTCGAATGGTTCGACGTAAGTCACAATCAATTAGAATCTTTGGGGGGAGCCTGGTCACTCTCTTCTCAGCAGCAGCAGCAACAGCAGCAGCAGCAGCAGCAAACAAATGGGAATTCGAACGGAAATTCTCAATCATCCTCCTCTCAATCAACATCATCGTCCCAGCCACATTCTCAGAGAATACAGAATAATCATCATCAAATGTCTCATCACAATCTGAAACTTCGTGTGGTGGACGCTTCGCACAATCAATTGTCACAGTTGGACTATCACGCGGTGCCGCCCAGCCTCGAGATATTACGTCTGAGCCACAACCACCTGAAGAAAATCGCTTCGGAGACTTTCAGTCGATCGGCTCACCTAAGAAAAGTTGAATTGATTGGAAATCAATTGGAGAGTATTCCATTGAACGCCCTTCGGGTGCCCATTGTGCCGGCGGGTCGAGCGCTACCGGAATTCTTCCTTGGAGGAAATCCATTTCTGTGCGATTGCGAGATGGAATGGCTCCGTCGTATAAATCAACTGAATGCATTGCGACAACATCCCACTGTGCTCGACCTGGACGCTATCGTTTGTCGTTTAGCCTTCAGTCGCACTCAGACACACATTCCATTGCCTGACATCAAGCCACAAGATTTCCTCTGCCCCTACAGATCACATTGCTTTGCCCTTTGCCAATGCTGCGAGTTTGATGCTTGTGACTGTGAGATGACATGCCCCAGCAATTGCACTTGCTACCACGGAGACAATTGGATAGCGAACGTGGTGAACTGTGCCAGCTCGGGTCAACTTGCAATTCCCGGGAGATTGCCCATGGACTCGACTCAAGTGTATTTGGATGGGAATTCCATTCCTGTGCTGAAAAGCCACACTTTCATTGGCCGTAAAAATCTGAGAGTGCTCTACCTGAATGCTAGTCAGATCGAGACAATAAGTAATAAATCTTTTAATGGTTTACAATCGCTGCAGAGTCTCCACTTGGAGGAGAATCGACTGAAAGTCCTTCACGGCTATGAATTCGACCACTTGAGTAGGCTGCGAGAGCTTTACCTGCACGATAATTTACTGGAGAGCATCTCGAACACGACTTTCTTGCCACTGAAGGAATTGGAGACGTTGCGGCTGGACGGGAATCGACTGGTCGTCTTTACGGTATGGCAACTCAGTCTAAATCCATATTTAGTTGATATCGGCTTGGCGCGAAACCAATGGAATTGCGATTGCCAATTTTTGCATCAACTCTATGGCTGGGTCACAGACAACTCTCGTAAGGTTGTCGACATGGGCCAATTGCAATGTGTTTGGAATACGACCCATAAGCCGGGTCCACATCTCATGGATTATAATCGCACTTGTGGCTCTTCGTGGGCTTTGATGGGCATTGAGGGAGGATTTGACTTGACAGCATTCTCAGCTCTGCCGCTGCTCATGGGAGTCATTTCTCTGGTCATCCTTCTCGTTCTCGTTGTTGTCCTCGTTGTCATTTGTAGAGAGAATGCACGCATTTGGCTGTACTCGCATTTTGGGGTGAGAATGTGCCCTGCTCAGGCGGAAGATGACAAATCGTATGATGCCTACCTGCTGTACAGCCAGAAAGATGAGGAATTCGTCGCTCAGAGAATCGCTGACGAAATGGAGACGAATGACAACTACAGACTGTGTTTACACTATCGCGATTTAATTAGTGAGACGGGGGATTTAAAGGAGATGATGATTGGGGCGGTTGAGAATTCGAAAAGTGTCGTCATAATTCTGTCGAGGAATTTCCTGCAGGGTGAGTGGACCAGTGGCGAATATCGTGGGGCTTTCCATGCAGTTCTGAAGAAATCCTCGTCTAGTAATAATTCTCACAGTTCTTCGAGTCGTAGTTCCAAGTCTGTTGTCATTGTGTTCATTGAAGATATCCCACCGATTGAAATCAATCCGGATATTCGTTCTTGGATGCGTCACAATAAGATTGACACGATAAAATGGTCCATGGTTTCTGGGGACTCGAAGAAAAATCGCAAGTTTTGGTCTAAGCTGAAGTATTGTTTACCAGACCCCTCCTCTCATTACCATTCCAATATTACGAGCAATACGACGACGACGTCTGCCTCCTCAGGGGAGACTCCGGCCATGATGCCAACGCTGAAATATTCTACGGTGGGGAGTGGGGGTGTTGGTGGTGGTGGGATGCTGACGGATGATGATCAGCAGCAAATGATAGACGAGCTCAATCGAAACATGAACAGTAATAATATGAATTTGAACATGAACAATAAATTGTGGCCTTATGCTGCTAATTTTGTGGCATTGCCCCCCAAATACCAAAGTTCAACTGGCCAACACACCCCAAGTTCTGCAATGCAAAGTCCACAGCATTCTCATTTGTACTACCCACCGCTGCCCACAACGAATCCCCCAAAGTCCCCACCTTCAAGTCACTCGACAGAGTCCACGACCACTGATGACGTCATCCCCGGATTTTTCACCACAAAATCCCCGGTGCCAGTGCCAAAATCTTCCTTCAGAAATAATAACGTTAGTGGGTCGAACGGTGTACTTATTAGTAGTGCGGGGAGTGGTGGTGGAGGTGGTGGTGAAAGTTACCTGAGTTTGGAGGGTGAACATGTCTACTCGACACTTGACCCGCCTAGTCCCCAACCTCAACTACAGACACAAAATAACATTCTGAACAATATCCATCTGCCCAATGGCTACACTTACCAGCCACAGTTGACGATGACCATGAACGCACAGGGACAGTGGCATCCTCATGGTACACATCGTAGCCACCACCAACAACAATTACAACAACAACAACAACAGCAACAACAATTACAACAACAACAGCCCAAGAGTTTGTCCAATTCCAAAAACTATAAACATAAGGATAGCAATCCTGTGCAAACCTATTTAGTGTGATGTGATAAATTACTATATGATTAATTCTACTGTACCTATATACTTAAATACATACTAATAATTTTTATTTACTCGAGCAGCTACCCACTACTTTCCATTGACTACATTTACATTTTCCTTTTTACCTACAGAGTAATAGACAAAATAGATTTTATAGAATTTTAAATTTTATCGCAATTTCTGCCAATTTCCAATGCTATCAGTACATGACTACTGACTACTATATTATGCCATTACCAAACTATAACCTACTATATAATATATATGAGAAATTCAATGTTCGTTGCTTACTATTAATTATGTGTTTCTGAATTGATCGCAAGAAAATAACGTATTTTCCAATATTTACATATAATAAGTAGGTGTGAACCATAGTAGCTCGCTGCATAAACACACGAGTTTTTAATATTAAGTACAAGAGTGAATGCAGCGAGTTCTCCTCCTACCAGATTATTAGCTACAAAAAAAATTAAGAAAAAGGGTGAATTCATGAAGAATCTACTCGAGAAGCCATTTAAAATGAGAATTGAAAGAAAATCAAGTGCTGAAAACTTATGAGCTGAGCCGTGCTTCTGTGAATGATATAGAATACATACTAACTATACTAAATAGGAAACAATATATACTTGTGCACATTTTCTAAAGGATCAGCAGTACCAATTTTCTTTACGATTTACGACGAAACTGATAATAAGCATTATATTCGCATTAGGTATTTTCATCGTTCAATTTACTATGCACTACGCAGCAGCATATAAAAAAATTCCTGCAGCCCCTAAATAAATATATGGAATATTCCAACGGACATATTGACTTTAGTAATCGAGGTCTGTTGCTTGCCAATTATTATAACTATCTAAAATTATCTAAAATTAAAATTTCTTATTCTATTACTACAAGAGGGACGACAGTGGATAGTAATCGACAATTACCCTGCACTCTATTATTCATTAGTTATATATTTTACTATTTACTCTACCTACTTACTGTACTAACATCACGTTTTGGCAAATGTAGTAATATGCCGAATTGTCTCGTCTCGTTCTGCAAAGAGAAAATGACATTTATTACTTGCCTACGTCTGAAGGCACCGTAGTAGATATAATCACAAACAATTATTTGCACAGGCTGCTGTTACTATTTCATACTTGTTTCTATAAGAATTCACTTGCTACTAAAAATAATATTGTGTATATTAATATTACCGTTTAAAAGCTTTTATTACAGATATAGGTAAAATGCGATAGATATTTCTTACATATATATAAATATATCCCCACACTATTGTGTATGGGTAGGTAACATGTGCGTTCGTTCGTGTATATATACATAGATGTTAGCTAGAAAATAAATATTTACTGTTACAGAAACTTACTGAAATGTGTAATAATAATGTACGATGTGTAGGTAATTAAAATACTATATGTACTCCGCCTGCATAATGAAAATAGACTGATATTCAAGAAGAACCTAATGTATATTACCTAAATAAATACCAATGTTACTGTAAGCAGGTAGTTTAGTGTAAGATAAGGCCACACCGTAGCAATTATTTGCATAATGATATGATATCTATTGTTCGTAGCCATTATGTATTGAGAAATAATTATTAATTACGAAAGAGGTAAACGAAGCTCCTACTATTGACAGAAAGTGCGTTTACGCGTACTTAACTATTATACACATACAATAGATGCTACGCTACAATATTTTATAATTTATGTATTCTGATGTGTACAATACGATTGTAAATGTTAATGTGTAGTAAAGTAGATACTAACAGACCTAACTACCTACTATACTACGAGTACACATTAATATATATACTCGTGTATTTGAAAAAAGAGGGGCACTCTGTTTTGAGTGTAGAGGCAACAACAGTGAATCGAATTGACTTTCAGTTAACAAAACGTAGGTTATGTACAACGTGCCGTATTTACGCAGGTACGAACTGTGTTCTATAATAATGAATGTACAGAGACTTCCTTTATCCACACACACACACACCCACCCACCATATACACATACAAAATTATACAAGATATTACCAGTTCCAAGCAAAACAACTGAAAAGTTTTAACGAAATCGGATTTGAAGCTGGTGACCGCAAAGCTGCTACTGTGAATTCAATAATAAAGCTGCTGCAAGTATACATTACATACGTGTGAACATCATCTCGCTGTTTTATTACCGATCGTACTAAAATACAATCGCGATACCTAGTACCGTGCATACTTAACCAATTATAAGCAGCAGCTACTTACTATATGTGCTGAATTGAATTAAACTGGGAATTGAATGTAATAATAGTTATGTGGACGGAAAATATTTTCGTCTCGTCAAATGCAAAGTGAGTAAATCGATTACTATATGAAAACAAACGAAATGAAATGAATAAAAAAACATAACCTTCAAAGTAAACCTTTTATGAGTAAAATTTTAAGAAGCTTGTTTTGCATAGAATCAATTACAATTAAAGTAGTTAAGTTACCAACAGCATAAATTCGCCATAAATAATATCTTTATTTCAGTTATGTTGAATTGATATCAAATACACTTTGAATTTTATCGGTGAGAATTTCGAATCAACTGAAGGGTACTATAAAATCCAATTAATTTGGCGTTACATTTATCTGTAGTGAATTCTTCATAATAAATATTTCAGTAACAATGAAAATATTTCGAATAGGATTGTACCAAGCATTAGCAATATATTTGTAATATTGCACATTATGTGTAGTATTTCCATTTATGTAGGTGCATTCATAGTATTTTTTAAATATGTGTAAGATTACAATTTCTTATTGGTGATTTAAGAAACATGCTCACTGAAATTCAGTCTATGAGGCTGTGACACACATTACACTCAAAAATCTGAAGTAAATTTACTAACATAAATAAGGTATTATGAAAACATTTCTAAAAGGACTGCAAATAGACCGTTACCATTTCGTGGTTAGATTTAATTCATCGACAAAATCACTAAATATACAAATAGTACCTATATTAGTTACATAATATAATATTTCAGTTTGTATGTTTCATATTGTCTACAAATATCGGTCAGGATTTTCTTATTTGAATGCAAATTTGAAGGCCAAACCAAACAACACCAAAACCTATAAAAATACGGTATCAGGAAAATATTTCTGGAAGGACTGTAATGGATCATTAACCATTTCTTCACTTTTAATTTCTACAGCAATAATTAAAATTTCTTTATTGTACAGATATCATTGAAAATGTAGGTTACGATTTTATTATTGGCAAATAAAAGTCAAGCCTTGAAATTCCACCGTTGACAATTCCGACGAAAACTGCAGCCTTGCAATGTGCAGCCGTTTGAAACTGGAGTCGACAAACAGAAATAATAGTAGATATTTCATGTGGAAAGCATTCCGTTCAAAACAAGCATAAGCTATAGCACTTATAGCAGCTACAGAGATAAAAAGAAGAAATTGCTTCTCCTCCAGGGAATAGACAATATAATAATAGTGCAATATTATAGATGTTGAGAGGAGGCAGCAGAGAGGAAGCCTTTCCTGGCATAAACCATCCAAATACTAGCACAGACACAGAAACAGAGATCCAGCACAACCAAGTGCCTACCTTGGAACTCGTAATGAATGATGACAGTAATAAGATGAAGACGAGCGAGAGATCAGGGGAAAAGAAGAGGAAGAGAGCAAACACAAGAACCACCACACCACACCACTACTTTTCCTACAAGAACTATAGATTCTTAGATTCTTCCATGAATGAATGAATGAAAGAAGAGACTACTTTTTATACTGTTTCCAGTGTGTACTAAGCAATTCTGGATAGGACGCACGGCGGCCGCCCTATTACGTTACTAACTAATAACTAGCAAGACAGAACAAGACACAGATAGAGAATAGGCAACCTTATTACTACATCCACTCACTCACTCACTCACTCACTACTGAATAACGTGTTCCCTTTTGCATTACTACAATTTCTGTACTACTGCTAACAGTTGTAGGCTATTTGTAGCTAATAGATATCTCTACAAGCGGAAAAGTAGCAGAATTGCACTAAGGTACGTAGGCAACGTACATGCAGTGCAGGATAGCGTTAAGAGTTTCTGCCAGTTCTACTATGCACTACTATGTAGCAGAGCGTAAGAGAGAGAGAGAGAGGAGGTGATCGATTAGCTCGTTCTCTCTCTCTCTCTTCTTCTTCTGCTTCTTTGACTTGAGAGTTGAGCTGAGCAGAGAGTCTCTTCAGATCTATGTGAGTTCCCTATTCGATGTCTATGCTTGTGCCTTTCTGAGAGCGGCGGCGGACACGACAAGACAAGACAGTCAAGTCAGCCCAAGAGCCAAAGACTTGCGTTGGGCTCTCTCAGAGCACGAATATAAAGATATTAAACATAATATGCAATTTTTTAGGTTAAGGAGAATGTCAGATGAATGGATCGATAGGGATTTTGATTAGCTTTCTTTCTTTCTTTCATTCCTCTCTCCCGTGTTGCTGGTTTCCTCCCTTGGTATGTATCCTCCATACTCTCTCTCTCTCTCACTCCCCACATACTCAACAGCACACTGGTGCTCACATCATCACCAACTTTTTTTTACCTTATCTTCGAATACTACTTAAAAACTCTATGCTTCTCCAGAATATGGATTAGGTGTCTGCACACATATACGACGACGATCAACATGCTCATTGTTAGTATATAAATAGATTTTCGCCTTAAGTCTCTTTAAAGTAACGAAAGCGGGGATTATATTTCTTGTCGTTCGTCTTTCCTCGTCTGTGACCATTTTGCTTTCATTTTATTTTACATCTTTTACAGTTTGAAATTGAAGAATAATTTCCATACGTAATAATAATAAGGAATTTGAAGAGTGTGTGATGGTTACATAATGTTTTGGGCTCTATTGGTAATTTACCAGAAATGTATGCGATATCGGGAAGACAGGCATCTATTTATTTTCGTATATGGTTATGTCTAGAGAACGAATTTTAAACAAACGACATTTATACAATAATGACTTCCAAATCCAAAATAGTGGGTTATTTCTGTAACAAATATATTTGTAATATTAGTAATAATTTTAAACAAAAGGTATAATTTACTATTGCCAGAGTTTGATATACCTACCAAAACGGAGAAATTTCTTCAAGAGAGAATTCGCTTAAACTTGAATCTGTGAAGAGTAGAATGAGGTTGCAGTCATCTTCTTCTACCACCCTTCACCGTTCTACATGTAATAAATTGCCTTGTATTTTCAATCAACATTTGGATTCCTGTTAGA
>JABASC010004227.1:0-12272 GCA_019776185.1 Plutomurus gul | reverse complement strand
CCATAATAGCAATAAAAACAATTTTGTGTGATTATTTCGCTTAATTAATTGAATAGTTTTCTATGCAATATAAATATGAAAGTGAGAAGCGACAGTTTATAAACCAAAACTAAAATTTGCTGTGAGATTCTTTTAAAATCGGTTCACCTTTAACCTAATCCAAACGAAGATACGTTGAAAAACTACACATACTCTTCTCGTCTATGTGCAGAGCTGTTGTTTAAAGTATTTTGCATTTGTACGTAAATTTCTACCCTACAAAATACTTTGCATTCATCGTGCTGTCTCAAAATACAAAATAATTTGCCTGTTTATGGTGCTTCAAAATACAAAATACATTTCTTGGTGCCTTAAAACACAAAGTATATTTCTTGGCTTCTTGAAATACAAAATACAATATACAAAATACATTTCTTGGCTTCTTAAAATATAAAATACAGCAACATGACCAAAATACGTATTTCAAATACTCGTATTTTGTATTTTGGCCATATATGCATTTGAAATTCATATGTTGATAAATTGATAATAATAACTTTTGACATTCGAAACTTCGAATGGAAGAGTTTGCCGTTTGCAACTTGCAAACGGCAAAATACAATATATTACACTTTCGTCCGTACTGACACTGACAACTGATGAACAATGAATGAAGACTAAAATTTGTTTAAACGATTTTCTCCTTGAATTCATTAACTGTCAATGTGTCAATTAATAAGAAGAGAGTAGTAGTTTCTTACCTAACTTTAACTCTAAGCTACCAAGAAAGCGATAGTGACACGAAAAACATAATTGACGTTATCAGATGTAACAATGTAAATTAAGAGAATTGGTAATCAAACACTGAACACATGCAAAGATAAACAAATAATACGTTAATACTATAATATGAAATGTTGAATGTTGACACCATATGATTGACAAACTAGAAATATCAAATATATTGTAAATAATGACTCAAAATATGACTTACGTCCAATGTGTAACTATGCAGTACTAGGAAAATTTTGAATTGAAACTTAAAAAACTTCAATTCACTCCACTCGATTTTATTAAAAATATAGTCCCGATCGAGCAAATCACTTGAAATGATTTGTACTGTTTTCGTCAAATGTTTAAGTGACGTAAACTATTGTGTAGAAATCACCTTTGCTACCGACTTATAAGTTTTTTTCCCATCATATTTATAATTTCCTTCAGGTATGGCAATTCTAAACACTCGGTAGGTTCTGATTGGTGGGCATCCAAATTCGTCCTTAAAGACTGGACTGAATGTACAGTAGTAGTGAGTAGTGAGTTAGTGAGCCAGCGGAGATAATCTGTTGTTCTAGTGAGGTGCAGAACTTCCGCTCAGTTTCGTTCGGCGCTCGTCTCAAAATTCCTATGTGTATATTGACGCTTCTATGAAAATGCCCATAAAACCTGAGCCGATTTATGCATGAACCAAGAATGAGGCAGTCTACCACAACCAAGGTCAAAATTTCATGTTCCAAATATTACACTTATTTTGTAGATGAAATCGGGCTTAAACATGAACTCACTTAATATTATTTACAGCTAGTATTGGTTCAGGACTCACACTCACCACAGCATTTAATATAAAGAAATTGTTTTGGAGACTTAAGTGTAACATGAGAGTACGATTAAATTTCGTACATTCAAAAATAATACCTATGTATTTATAGTTTCCTGTGCTATGCCATCATTTTCCCACTTTTTTAACCATAGAGATTTTGCAGCGTTGGACTCATCTCATAAGTTATGCAAACGAATCTTATCTTTGTACAATTTCTGTGCATCGAACTGCAATGACAGTTCCAATTGTAACTAAATAAACGATCACGAGGAAAGGTGGAATAATGTCAATGTTTGCATGTGTGGTTATTCACTTTGAATTCAAAAATTACACAAAATCTTTGCAAATGCAACAAATTTAGTAAATGACCAAACTAATTAATGCTATGGCCGGTTTACGCTTTTATATTGGCCAAGAATTGCAATAGATGTGGGCAAATGTTACTAAGGACAACATTCCATATATAAATTATGGCCTAATTTCCCTTTTACAATGGCCTAAATAAATATTCCCCTTAAAATCGTAGCTAACAGCTAAAGAAACCGAAGCAGTTAAGTAGTCGTACTTAGTATGTAGTTTACCTTAAATGAACCTCACCCCATTACCCAAATAATATTAACATAAATAATATTAACTATCTTTACAAATAATCACTCGTTTTACTACAAAATTGTTCAAATGCAAGTTTTTTATATACTCCAAAATTAAGTGTTTTCATTTCCAGTGTAGGAAACGGAGATTCTTATACAAGAGTTTAATGAATTTTATAATACAAATAAGACAAACACACAATGAACGCAATTACTACATTTTATGTTGAAATGAATACCAACTTTCACGTGCTACGTACAAACTAATGTTATAATAATAATGTATACGTCAAATTACACACAATATTAGAAACGACAATAACTATAGAAATAGACGGATCAAAAATATTGTGAGTGTTTTGCTTGGATATGTACATACAAAAATTGTCTTGTAATTTAGTCAAGTTACTTGTATATCGGAAATAATTGAATTTCTAACTAAAAAATAAATGGCTTGGTGGTATATTTTTGCGCTTAGTTACTTAAGTGGTCCTAAAAGTTCCGTATAAAAATTAGAGAAAAACAAAAAAAGGAAGAAATCGAGTACTTCTACCTACGCAACCCAGCTCAAGAATTCTAACACAAAATATTGAATATCTAAAGTAGTACTACTTCAATTCAATGTGATACACTTAAAATAAGATTCTGTCATCATTTATTATCGATTGAACTACAAATATACTAAATATAAACATTATTTAATGTTTTCTTTCCACATCGTCACAATATCAGTCTGGCTGGTAATACGCATTCACAAAAAATGAACAAAAATGGGAGACTAAATTTTATATGAGCACAATTTTTACGTCATCAAAATTATATTAACTTAAGCGCAATCATGTGCCTTAAGGTATTTGAACATCACTTTTCAAAATTGCCTTCGCGACTTTAAACTGTAAAGTAAATCGTACAGACATAATAAAAAGTAAATGATATATTTATTTTCTCTGAGGTACTGCCAAAATGGCATTATTCTAATTGCAGATTATTTATACTATATAGTTTAATCACAAATTTCAACAATGTCAATCAAACTATTGTTATAAAAAGTTCGTACATATTTTCTTACACTTTGTACATTGATTGCAACAAGTTATAAAGTGGGCTGTCTTATGTCTTATAATTGTCATTTTAGCCGAAGGTGAGGCACGTACCCAGGAAGGGTGCGCTCAGGCATTCCTGGCAGTTCCAAAAACTATGCATAATCTGCGTGTAAACACCAAAAATTCCTACACTGGACGATCCTATATAATAAGGTCAAAGTTAAAATCACTCCCTATCTTAAAATCACTCCGTATCTCCTCCTGAACCCTTTGACGTAGAGAGTCACCCAAGGTGGTACAAAATGATCATCTAATGGTGATGATTAACTTTGCCCTTAATATATACAGGACAGGAAGATTGACCCGATGCTAATTTCGCTTCTCCCATATACCGCTGTCCAATGCTTTCTCATGCTAATTTGGCCAAAGTAGTGTAGGCTTCAGCCATGCTTCAGCCTACTTCGCCTAAATGCTCGATACACCACTGATAATAGCCATTTAGCTTTTATGCACAATTCAAATATAAAATGGCCTGTAGTAGTAATTACTACCACTACACATAATGCTTTTAATAGTGTACATGTCTTTTTTAATGAAAATGTAATCTGTTGACTTGTCACGTATACCCCCATATCAGGGATTACATACTCCATTTTGTAATGCAAGATCACAGATTCCATTTTGAAAAGCTGAATACAGATTAAAGGTTATACAAAGGCAACCGATGACCCTGCCTAATGCAGCGCTGTGATTTTACAGGGGGTCGTTGGGAGTGGGCTACAGATGTGCTCATTGGGGTGGGAATGAAATGATCCAGTTGGCCAAAATGTTCGGACAGATGGGGTGGGTTGGGATATACTGGGTAGGAATTCTTCCAATGGCTTTGAAAAAAATTTATAGTCTGACAAACTGACAACGGTCTATAGACTACAACCCCCTTGGTTAACAGCTAGGGGTGGCCACACCGATACCCAATGCTTTAATGCTGCTACATAAAATAAATACATATTTTGCAATCTTACGGTGCAAAATATTTGAAAATAATCGAATGATTTAAGAGGTGATATTTACCGTGAGAATTTAAAGTCACACTTACTTACTTAGAGTGTATTTTGTTTCTATTGCACATTTAAAATATTTGTAAAGATGATCCCTTTATACACCAAGTTTATTCCGGTACTGTCCTAGGAACAAAACCCGCGGACTTTCCTGCTATGCTGTTCGTATTTAATATAAAAAACAACTTTTTCAACTAAGTCACTCAAAATCCTGGTACGCGCCTGCCGGAAGCAAATATTTAACTTCGTTTCGTTTACGAGGTTACCGTAGGTATAGTTCTGCAGTGTACATTGCTTCGAAACATCTGTATGTATTACAAATCAGAAAAGTAAAAATATTATTACGTATAGGTATCTAGTGTAAACAGTTTACGCAACCATTAATTCTAAATTCAGCTTTTAATTCATGTCTAAATCTTCATTGAAAGCAGACTATGTTTTGTTTAATATTTATCGTTTGACTAGCAGTATCTAAAAAATAAGTATTCTTGAAAATGAAGTTTGACTGACATTAATTAAGCTTCGTTGGAAATAGTTTCTGGCGTTTGATTTGACATAGCTGATATTTATTTGTTTTTGACGTTGAAATTTTTTTCCATGACATCACAGGTATGCAACCATAATAAATTTGAATACAATATGCACAAGACATTATTGCATTATTATTGTCTGTAGGATTTTCTCTGACGACTGATTCGTAGGAAACTTTGAAAAACTATGCACGGGTGTCTAGGCAGTATGAATTGTCTTAATTAACATATATAAGTGATGCAACAGTATAACTTTTAAATGCCGATTTTGTTCGCCAGCGCCGAAGAGGCCGAGGAAATAGACGAATTGTAATGAATGTACTTCATGTCACAACAAATTCACTTGCATTAAAATTAACTATAAAAATTGACAGTCACACAATGCTTTTCTCAACTCTTAATTCAAACACCTACTTACAAAGTAGCTTTTCCAAGCATCACAACCTCAAAAAAGAATTAACACCAGATAAATCTGGTTTATAGTACAATGGAAATGGATAGTTGAATATTGAGACATTATACATTTGTATATCCAACGCTAATAGTCAGTAATAGTTTACAGTAATCGATTTGTCGTAAGTCAGACAGATTGTATCATAACATAGTAGAGCCTACCCCGAAACCTCAAGAGGAATCACAACTATATATTTCGGTAAAAAAATCAGAGAGTTGTCATAGTTTCGCCTGTGAGTTTGACTCAAAGGTGGGTTCTCAACAGGGAATGCACACACACCGAGCTTAGAGATTTTGGGGTGCACATCTTGAAGATTGAAAACACCAGTGAGAAAAGTATATTTGCTATTCTACGCAAGTGAAACCGAAACGATAAGCAAAGTGGTGTCGTTCATATGTTGAGTTTTGTTTTGGAATCAAAGAACTATACAATAAAAATATGTGGTGTTACATATGTCGACTTTTCCAAAACTCATCATTTGAACTGCTTCATTTTCGCATCAACATGTGCCACAACTTTTCTCATCACCAGCCGAGACTACCTTTGGTTACTGCTGTGGGGTTGTAATGGAATCTTCACTTTTTCAATGGATCGGTTTGTATCATGGTGCTACGAATTTATTTTCCAACTCCGGGGACTTTTATAACAACAACTCTTTACTTAGTTAGTTTAATTGCATAAAGCAAGTCTCTTCAAAAATGTAAATTGAGAACTGGTGCTTACAGTCAAATGTTTCTATCGAACGTTATTGAATATTGCATAGAAAATGGCATATGAACACGACTTTCGCTGGGTGAACTAAATCGGCATTTATGGTATGTATATTACCTACACAAAGTCGGTGTATATCAGGTGTATTTACTGATTGTGAGAATCACTAGAGAAGGAACTGCCACGTTGTAAAATATGTAATATTTATGCATTCTTTCCCATTGCCACTGTCGCCAGGAGTACTGTTATATCGTCAGGCTTTCCTCCTACAAAATAAAAATATTATTTATGTTCATGACGTCTAAAAGTGTAAAATTTCACAAGATAAAATTGCTAAATCACTTGCCAATGGCATTAATTCCGTTGAGTTGAGCACTTCGTGCGAAGGGAGACATATATTTAGAGTCAAAAGCTAGAGTTCGGGCCATGAGAGCAATGGCATTAGCAGCACTTTGAAGTCTTAGTGGATCTTTCTCCCCTTCCACCTGTAAAAATTACACAAATGGAAACTAGCTGTGCGCAAATGCAAATTTGGTAAGGTAACTACTTGGTAGATTCATAGTGTACTTATTGTTAGTTAATAGTAAACTGGCAAATTATTTTAAAAGTTTTGGACAGTCTACTCAAAAATTTATATTCTAAACATTAATTGTGTTCCCCTCATCTACTGACAATTCCTTATTTCTACTAGAAAATTAAAACTAACCCGTTCTTTTTCCAATAATTAATATGGTCTTTGTGAAAGGTGCTCGTGTATTCATCGTTGTATTTAGTCTACAGAAATGTAGCAATGAATCTAGAGCAGTCTATGAATAATCTGTAAGATAATTAGCGTGTAAACCTTACCATCTACTCATGAACGAGTTACCATATATGGCTTACAATATTCTCAAAGTGTACTGAAAATGAAAGAGAGCGAACTTGAGACTAAGCATAATAATTGTGGACGAATAATCCACTCTGCACACCTTGAAAAAGTGAACTACTATGTATCTAACTACTTGATGATGGTAAACCACCGTTTATATGAATACACGAGTTAACTTTCCCTCATATATGTGCCATCATTTAACTTTTGTAAAAACATTTCATAATATTTTTGTGATAAATAAATTTAATTTTGTGATTTTTTTGGGAAGAGATTACTTTGGTCAGCTCTGAGACTAGAACATGATCAGGAAGATTGTCAAAAACTCCATCCGTTGCGAGAAGGATGACATCACCATCCTCTACGGGCAATTGGGTGATATCAGCAGAATCAGGACTGAAAATAAATGTAGATTTTTTAATTGTATTGGCAGTACAAACAGCATAATAGTAATAAAATAACTATTTATTGAGTTTGGTAGGTACCTATCACAAAGCACATTTTCTCCAGGTGGGGGGCACGACAGTTGGAACGGTGTGTTGAAGCAATGTGTCTGTTCTTCAGACCGATGTAAAACCTTTCCTTGTCTCACCACCATAAAACCAGAGTCACCGAGATTGGCACAATATAAAATAGCATCTTCACGACTAAGAACCAAAACACAAGCTGTGCTACTACCTGAAATATCAGCAAAAAATAATTACATAATATAATGACAACTCTGTCAACCCATGTGAAAAACGAATGCAAAATAAACCGTATTTTACGCGTTTTACCTTGAACATGATTTTTTTCTCGAATTCGACTAAAACCAGTAGCAAGGAGTCTGCCTGGTTTGGACGGAAGAAACCATCCTCCTTCGACAAGGCGTTCACATGCTTTCATCAAGGAGAAAGAAAACTCTCCGGGATCCAAGCCGTAATTCCGCCATCCCCCAACACCATCAGCAACACCTATTGGATTTAAAAAATTTACTTCATTGTGCACATCATCGATGGGTCTGACAATTATGCCCGTAAATCCACTAATGTAAAATCAAAAGCATAAAGCTGAATTGTACCGTGAAAATTTTAGTGTTCATATTAAGATCAGATCTGAATTTACCCATAATGATTGCAGGTAAAACCGAGCGGTAATAATGCAGTCGCCTTATAACCGTGAATGTGACCTTCACCCTTCACTATATATTCCGTGTAAAAATTTGTATGCTTACACTTAAATATTACTACAAAAGCGCAAACGCAATCTTAACAGTGGTGTAACTAGGAGTGTTCAATGCACTTAATCACTTTACATGGTAAAAAAATTCTCATGAAAGTATAGAGGCGAATTGCAGTAGAGGGTACAATCACCATATCACTGTATTTCATTATATACAATTCAAAAAACTTAAATGACGTTTGTTATATTTAATGAATGTGACGCATAACGCATAATTATGGATGCTCGTTGCACACCCCCAACATGGAAAAGTTAGGGAAGAACAATTACCTAAGCTTAAAATAGTAGCAGCATGTTATTATGATCCTGCATGACAGTTATATAGTTTGCTAATATAAATATAATGGAAATACTAAAATCAATACCAGAGTTTTGCACTTCACCTTGACATTATTTTAGTTGGCATTTACACTTTTTCAGTTTTATTTACATTTCGGCAGGAGTCACCTCAACAAACTACATTTATTGTCCATTCACATTCACTTTCAGAGACTGCGACAAACAGTATGTTCTCACTTGCTTAGTTCAGTTAGTTCAGTACAAGGAATGTTCAAATATGGAGACTTACCGATGACATCTGCAGTGACATTTCTTGCGATGAACCATGCATCGTCACCAAATTGTCCTTGACGAAATGTTGAAGATGAGAAATCTTTAGGAAGGCCAGACACAACTGACACAAAACCTGGGCCAATTTGAACATCGTGCCATCGAAACTGAAGAGCCCGACAAAGTTCTTTAGAACTCATATTTTCAACAACAGAATTGAGTGTACTCAATATGCTCTTTTCCGGACTATTTTTTTTACTGCCATGGTTGTCGTCGCAGGTCGCCGCTGTAGAAAAAAGGCTCTGAGATCTAAGTTTTTCAGCCAAATATGAATGACCATAAATGCTTGTTTGAAATCCAGTACATAAGGCTCTCGTTATGATTCGTCCCATCCATGTAATGCAACTCATTTTTTCCCATGCCCTGTATTTAAAAAAAACCATAATTATACATCATACATGGTCACGAGTACACGTTTATTACGTAAATACCTAAGGCTTTAGTCGTGTCTCGAACATATATCTCAATTAACAGAAAAACTGATAAACCGCTAAATCGACTAAACCTATAATAAAAGCTTGCTAAACACAGAAAGTAACTGCCGGTCTACTTTTGCTTCATTTAGAGGAATTATTAGAAGCAATGGACTCGGTCCTGCCTTTAAGTGAAACTCAGAATCCACATTCCACACGATCTATGTAAGGTCATTCTTCATGCAATAGAGTACCCTTAGGTTAAAGGTCAGAGTACAAGGTGGGAGGCTTAATTGGCCTTACGAACTTTGGATAGCAAGGCCGGTTTGGTTACCAGAAAGAAAAGCATGGTAAATGGTAAACAAAACTTGTTGGTACTTGTAGTACAAAATATAGCTTAACCAAGTCGAAAAATAAGAAATTGATACTGTATGAATGAGAGGAAAGAGAATTCAAACTTTTCATGTTATAAGCACTTTTAACTGCATAAAATTATCAAATATTTACCAACATCAATAAGCAGCACCTCCCTGAAAATGACCTTGGTATATCCTTACATTGTTTAGTTTAGTCCGTTATATGCCTTCACCCTACATTTTAACAATAATCAAATGATACGAAATTTTCCCAAATAGTGATCAGGCATTTCTTATCTTTGTGTATCACAAATGAACGCCTGGTACTCTTTGTCCGTCTACAAAAACGTAAAATCTGAGATATTTTCATAGCTTCATTCGCCATGACTGCGGCACTAAAAGTAACGAATTATCATGAAGTCTTATTTATTGTTTGCTTGATGTTTGCATTTACCTGTGTCTGAATTGTTGGCAGATATTGACTAGGTAGTTTGATAATGATTGGTACCGCAATCAACAATATTCAGCAAAACAGTATAATACTTCTGCAGATTCTGCACTCCACCGTTGATTGTTCATTTGATCTTTAAATAAAACAAGGACCACCAGTACAGAATAATTTTCACCAACTGCAGCTGCTGAACGCAGAAAAAATGTATGTCATAGATTGCCGACCAGACTACTGTTGTGTTTATATTTTACTTTGTATTCACATCGCATGTTGGAGTGGTGCAGTTGGTTTGGACTTCAGACTCAGACAAAGTAGTAGACGAGTATACCTATAAGGCTATACTATTTATGTGCTTGAATACTTAAGACTACGTATAAGACAAAGGGGAAGTAAAAGAGTTGTTGAAGGTCTATAGTTAAACTTTGAATAAATTCATACTAGTACGTATCACATCCTAACTAGAACTATTTGTATAGTATTACACTACAACACAACATTACACACGAGTACGAGTTAGTACTGCACTTTGAATAGTTTTGCTTTCATTGGGGGTATTCATGTGCTGTGAATCGCTGAGGGGTGATGGAAGAATGTTATCATATTTACTTCTTCACATACAGAAACGAGTTACCCAAAGTTGTGGCCTAGATACCTAGGCGCAAGACACATGGAGGTAAGATACGATATCTTGGATTCATAGAGGTATGAGAATGAGGTATCTTCAGAATTGAAACTAACGAAATGTATCATGTAGCTTTAGAATTTTAACAAAACAAAATGTATCTTGCATCTTGGCTTCCAAGGAATCTAGTAATGTATTTTGGATCTTCGCTTGGCACTGTCTCTTAGCTTCCACGAAATCTAGCAATGTATCTTGGCTTCCAAGAAATGTAGGAATGTATTTTGTATCTTGTGTTTTGGGAAATCATGAATCAGTATTTGGAGCAAAAAATGTATCTAAGATGAAATTTAAGACACAAGATACGTATCCAAGATATATTATCTTTTAAAGTATCTTATATACAAGTTTGTAGAATGTATCTTGAAGGGATATGAATTTTGCGATGTATCTTGAGTTATTGCATGTAGCTACTATCTTAGCCATCTTTAGTATATCTAAACCAGAGTTTTTGACCATCTCTGGTTACCTATACACGTATACACTTGGACATTCTTCATTACCAGTGGCGTAACCATAGATCCTTGCGCAAATCGAACACAATGACCCTTTTTACAAAGTATTTGCAATTTTCCTTGGACGCTCTAACACCCCGGCTTTTGTAAGAAACTTGTATGCTGTGAAACTGATGTGCTACTGATACTGGTGAATGATGGCGACCGAACTGGCAATCCCAACCTTAAAATTAATGAAATACAATTAGACTTTACCTCGCATTTAACACTGGTCATTTAGTTCATTGTTGTCCACATATCAGAGAGTGTTATTTGATTTGTAGTGATTCAATAAAAATTTCCCGTTATGAAATTATGCTTTCTGAAAACTGCGGGTGTTAAGGGGGAGAACTGAAATAAAGCTACGTAATCTGTGAATAAAAATTATTCCCACAATTCATTGTAGCTCTTTTGGCATACTATTTTACCGTACACGCAAGAGGTATACTCAGACTGTATTACAGAATCCAAGAGGAAATGTGAAGAATCAAGGTTTATGAAAGAAACCAAAGCAGGTACACCCCACCTTTCGTTTATAGTACTCTGTGCTCTCTCGGCGCATTTGTTTGAGGTGAGTGTTCACTTTATTCACACTAATCGTGAATGCAACGTATTAGGGCTTTTGCCTTGCACACTTTTGTTTATGGGCAGTCAATTTTCTCGTCTGTCTGTGGCACAAGGTACAACACATTGCAGTAACGTGATACAAACCTTAATTTCGTATATGATAGGCTCTAATAGTCATGAAACATGCGCGTCACTACTGCAACCAACTATAAGGGACTGCTCAACAAGCTATAACAGAATTATCTTTATAGTATTTTATCAGGAAGGTCTACTTACTTGCGTCTACCAGACATGTGCTTATGTTCCTCCTAACTGTGATATATATGTTTTCGTCCTTCCCTCTTCCATTTATTCCTAACAGCAACTTGCGCGCAACACAGCATTTCAATTATGTTTGAATTTCCTTAAAGTACCCTATTTATAATTTTTTTTTGCAATTTTATAGCCAATTGTAATGGAGTTTTGTTTACATTTGATAAATTATAACTAATTTTTGGCAATGTTTTCGCACACTTGTACAATCGTACAATCAATTTTAAGGTGAATCTTTATGCATTTTTCAGTTAATTTCCCCCCTATGCCACACGTGCTCTAGGGACAATTTAGTAATTCTATCTCCTCATCACAGATTCCACCAAAAACTTTGACTCTT
>JABASC010004225.1:0-12278 GCA_019776185.1 Plutomurus gul | reverse complement strand
ATGACTGTCACAAACTTGTTAGTCTCTCATGCCAATGTTGAAGAATTGTGGAGTCTGGAGACTATTGGAATTCGTGACCCGGCAGAAAGTAAGTCAAAGGAGGAGAAAGAGGTTGCAACTAAATTGCATTTTTTAAAGACAGTTTCTCGCTCTGATGACGGTCGTTATTCTGTGAGTCTGCCGTGGATCGATGGAAAACAAGAGATTTCCAATAATCGAGGTGTTGCTGAGAAAAGGTTGGACACCATGACGAAGAAGCTCAGAGCCGAAGGCAAGTTTCAAGTATATGATGATATTTTTAATGCCTGGCTGGCTGAAGGAATAATTGAAGAGGTCCCAACCTGTGACAAGGAGCAACAAGCTCACTACTTACCACACCGGGCGGTGTTCAAACCAGAGAGTGCTACGACACCGGTTCGTCCTGTGTTTGACGCGTCGTGCAAGTCTGGAAGAGCACCGTCACTGAATGAATGCCTGGAGAAAGGCCCGAATTTGCTGGAATTGTTGCCCTCAATTTTAATTCGATTTCGGGAGGGAAAAGTTGGCCTAATCTCCGATATTCGTAAGGCATTTTTAATGATTGATGTGAGGGAGGAGGACAGAAAATTTCTTTGTTTCATGTGGTGGACAGGCCCTGATAAGAAAGTGCACCGGATGTTCCGACATAAGCGTGTCGTGTTCGGCATGAATTGCAGTCCATTCCTCTTGGGAGCAGTTATTGATTATCATTTGGAAAGAGTCAGCCCGACGAAAAGGAAGACGGCTGAGAAACTGCTCAAATCACTGTACGTGGACAACTGTGTAACCTCGGTGGACAGTCAAGAAGAGTACGAGGTGTTCAGATCGGAAGCAACGCAAGTAATGGCAGAGGCTGGTATGGAGTTGCGGTTGTGGCAGTGCAGCTCTGCGGAGATACCCGGAGTCGGCTCGCTCGCTAGCAGGGAGTGCGGATTGGGTATCGGCAGTGAAGTGGCTGTACTACGCAATCACTTGGTACCAGTGCTCGGCTTACGTTGGGACACCGAAGAGGACACGCTCTCGTGTGACATGAGTTTTCTGAGTCCACTAGAGAAAATTACGAAGAGAAGTATCCTGTCTACGGCACAGAAAATATATGATCCGATCGGCTTCCTGTGTCCAGTCCTACTCACTCCAAAGAGGCTCTTGCAAGAAACTTGGGCTAAGAAAATTGGATGGGATGAGGAGCTGGAGAACAGCATGAAGTCAGAATTCTTGAAATGGCATGGGGAACTGCACATTCTGAATAAAGTAGAAATTCCCCGAAATGTGACAGGTGGGAGAAGTGACAAGAATGATTGGCAGCTGCACACTTTCTGTGATGCTAGTGGATATGCGTATGCTGCAGTCACTTTTCTCAGAACAGAAGATGAGGACGGGGAGGTGTCAGTACAACTTTTGCAAGCAAAAGCAAGAGTGGCTCCCCTGAAACTGAATAATACAAGGCTGGACAGCACTCCGAGGCTGGAGTTGCTAGGATGTACGATTGGAGCCCGACTAACCGAGTCAGTGAAACAAGCTTTATCGGCAGAGAACGTTCCCACTGTTTTTTGGAGTGACTCTACCACGGCATTAGCGTGGATTAAAAGAAATGACGAGTGGGGAACTTTTGTTGGCAACAGAGTCCGAGAAATTTGCAAGCTGACTGACTCAGATGGATGGAGACACGTGCCAGGGAAATTAAATCCGGCAGATCTACCATCAAGGGGCTGTACTGCAACTCAACTACTGGAATCTCGATGGTGGGAGGGGCCTGACTGGCTGAAATTGAATAAGGAAAATTGGCCCTCCGCAGCAACCACCGAGAATGAAGATGAGATCTTGGAGGAGAAGAAGAAGACTGTTGTTGTTGGAATGACAACATTGAAGAGCGAACCCAAGTGGTATATGAAGATTTCTTCCGATCTACACCAGACTTTACGGGTAGTTGGTTGGATACGCAGATTTATTTTTAATGTCAAGAACCGTGACTGTAAAATCAAAGGAGAACTCTCTGTAACGGAGATTGAGGCTGCCGAGATGACGTTGTTGAAAGTAGTACAGAGAGAAGAATTTCCTAAGGCGGTTGACAACGTAGAGGGAATTAGAATACTACGGGATGCAGAAGGAATAATTCGAGTGAAGACCAAGCTGACCAACAGAGATGACTGTTTCGGTTTCCGCTACCCCGTATTGTTGCCACATTCTCATCCCCTGGTTGATTTGCTAATTCGTGGATATCATTTTATGAATGGGCACAGCGGCGTTCAATTTTTAATGGCAAAATTGCGCGAGAAATTTTGGATTCTTCAAGGAAGAAAGGCCATTAGGAAAATTGTAGCTGCGTGTGTGTTGTGCCGTCGTTATGCGCTGAGAAAGTCCGCAGTCATCCCAGCGCCTTTGCCAGAAGACAGAGTTAAAGATGCAAAGGCGTTTGAAATTGTGGGGATTGATTTGGGCGGCCCCCTGTACTTGAAAAATAAGGAGAAAGCTTGGTTCGTACTGTTTACGTGTGCTGTGTACAGATGTGTACATGTAGAATTGGTACAGTCACTCAGCACAGAAGCATTCCTTGATGCTTTCTCCCGATTTGCCAATAGACGTGGACGGCCTGTCACTGTGTATAGTGACAATGGAACAAACTTTGTTGGAGCCGTCAACCTGTTTAAGACAATTGACTGGAAGAAAGTGAGCCGAGAGTCTTCGTTGAAGAAAATTCAATGGAAGTTTAATCCTCCTTCAGCAGCATGGTGGGGCGGTTGGTGGGAGCGGCTGGTGCGGACGGTGAAAGACCTTCTCAAAAGAATTTTGGGGAAAACCAGCGTGACCATGGAGAAGCTCCGGACGGTGCTGTGCGAAATTGAGGGTTACATCAACGGAAGACCACTCACTACAGTGACCGAAGATCCCGATGACTTGTCTCCTCTGACTCCGGCGATGTTTCTGAACGAGTTACCTGTGGCGATTGTTTCAGAACTGGATTTCCTGAAGGCTAGGGACTTTCAAGAATACATCAAGCAGAGGAAGACAATTTTAGATGAATTCAAGATGCGTTTCCGGAAGGAGTACCTCGCTCAACTCGTGCAACGTGGAAAGACTCAAGGAGCGAGAGAGTTTCGAGTAGGAGATGTGGTGCTCATCGGCGACGACAACAAGAAGAGGTGGGAATGGCCCATGGCCAAAGTGATGGAAGTACTTCCGGGAAAGGATGGAAATGTACGCGTTTGCAGACTGAAAACGGCGATTGGAATGTTCCTTCGACCAGTGCAACGTTTATTTCCTCTAGAAGTATCTTCAGCTGAGGATCCAATTCTGAAGAAAGCTGTTTTGGTTCCTGAACGGAAGACTAGGAGTGGCCGTAAAGTGGTGAAGCCCGATAGATATAAGTCCTAGTTTTAGTTCATATTTTAAACCATATTTTCTAGTTTACATATTCATTTGTTCATTTATTATTTGTTGATTGAGTTTCTTTTGCCTCCACAAAAGAAAGTGGGAGGATGTTAAATATTCGGTGTACGATGTCATCACATTCGGTGAACGATGTCATCACATTGTCATTACATTCTTTATAGTGTCATCACATTCGGTGAACGATGTCATCACATTGTCATTACATTCTTTATAGTGTCATCACATTCTGTCTGTGTATAGTTAGTGTGGGCGCGCTAACATGTTAGTGTGGCACGCTAACAAGTTAGTGTGGGCACGGTAACAAGTGAATAGTGCAAAAGTGAAGGGTGTGTAAAGGGGTGAGCTGTTGTGTGATTGGGCGCCCATCAGGAAAACCGCCCACAAACACCGGGATGTTTTCCGTATCCACGCGGTATCCACTGGATACCAATACGATATTTCGGCGTCTAGGGGATATCGTGGGGAGCTTCTGTGTTTGTCAGCTGACTAGTCAGCTGACTAGTCAGCCTGACTCCTCTTTTACGAAATTTGGAGAAGATAGCGTGCTTTGCCCCGTGGTTCGTTTTCTTAGTGGGTGTCGGACAACCATTTTCTTATCATTCTATCAACTCGTTTCTCACTGACGGACGTGCAGTCATTTAGGTCGTGATTTTCGATAGTTTCAATTTAGAATTAGTATTTAATTGTTGATTATTGTTTGGAAATACTAATTAGTTATATTCTTTTGAAAGTGTGTTTGGTTGTGAGTGTATTACATAAAGCCAAATAAAATTAATTAATTTAAAGTGAATATAAACTCTTTCGTCATCACTCGCGACTATTTATTTCTACCACTGGGATCTTATCGCGTAGATAATTTCACCACGAATGTTTGGATCGAACACGCTTGTTGTAAGTAGTTCTACGAATATTCTAAGAACACTATAAGATACTAATATACATTGAAAAACCAAGGAGGAATATTTCCACAGAGAAATAGTCTGGTGCTACATAACACTACCTAAATAACGTTTAATGTAACTACATTGTACTATGTATTAGAGTAGTTTTGGCAATTGGTTTAGAGTTGCACAAGCAATGTTCCCAGTGGTTTTATCATCTGGGAAAAATGGTGGTGGTAAAAATGACAATATAATTCTGCATAACGTTAGTAAATCAGGAACAATTAAATATTTAATTTTTGTTATTGCACATCACTTTCACATGTGCATCGTTCTATTATTAAATCAGTTAAGAAAGTTGCGAAAAATGTTACAATTTGTATTCGATGAGGCAACTTTTGGTGTGGATTGGGAATCGTCAATTTTATATATCCTTTGCAGCTAGCCTTTCCCGAATGTATATTTGAGATCTCTTTAATCTATACTGTTCTTTCATTTTATTTTACAATTTTCACCAGATGGGTGGTAGAAATGTAGGTTGGACGATAAATTCTGAACACTGTACTGAAGGCAGCCAGCAGGAAGTATATTGGCAATGTCGTAGTAAATCGCTATGAGCAATACTACACTGTTATTTTCGAATCTTTCACGGCGCGGCTTGGCTTTTTCAACATTGTGTGCATGTCGGCCTACTATTTGTAGTGCCGAAAAGTTTGATTTCACGTACAATTAACTGCTGCTACGTATCGTTCCTTTTTACGAACATAAAAGTGTAGTATCACGAATGCGGGATACTCAATGGCCGTGTGTCTGCGTAGATTATGCACAAAGTTTCGGAATTATCTGGATTCAAAGAGAAAGGAATCTCTGCCAGAATGGCATTTATCGTTATTACTTACTTCTATTTCTCTTCGCTCAATAAGTACCGCGCCTTAATAGATATCTGTGTGATGGGAGGCAGACTATTCCTACGTATAAATATATATGTATGTACGTACCACTACAACCACTGCGATATAAATACAATTCACTTTTCCATGTACGACCGACCGAACATCAAGAACCTATCAGTTGGAAATGCAATTGAATACTAGAAGCACACACGGCGCACTCGATGTTGATGTTGATGGAGCGTATAGAGGAAGAAAGGAATCTTGATATCATTGAAAGAACAACTTATAGACAGCTTCCTCAGCGTAGAAACCAGATTCCGAGCATCCTTTCCATCCATGTCACCGTGATCGTAAAAATAGTCGATAGCAGTAATTATAAGTCTTTCGAAGGAATTCTCATTGTTAACTTGGCAGCATTCTTGATGTCACAACTCTGCTCACTTGTTCTTCAATTCAAAACTTACTGTTCATTTTTAAGTGTCCATTTTTGTGGCTTTTATGAGACGACATGGACATATTTTCTCTAGAGCTCCCACACGCAAGTCTTTACAACTTTGGAATAATTCTACCCGAGTTGTAAAAGTTAAAACATTCAATCTATACTGAATCTACTTTGAATATTCTTTATTCTTGAATAAGGTTTGCCGCTTTAAGGTCTTTTCAAAATCAACCGAGTACCTACCTCTTGTTCATTTTACATGGGAACAGAAATCAAATTTCCTCCAAGATTCACAAAAGCTTAAATTTGATTATTAATAAACATTTTAATGTGCATGTCCACAATGAAAATCAAACGTGAATGTAGACGTTTAATAGCTTCCTTGTAGCTGAAGTACGCAAATGTCCTTAAAAAATTGGCCATGAGAAAGCCCCTTCATAAAAATTTAAACTTGCAAAATTGGTTTTGCCCTGTATGTAATGAATAGCATTCCCAGACTCGAATTTCATGGAACGCAAAATGTAAACATATACAGTTCTTGTTTTTTCAATGTCAACAATATTGACAAGAAACCTTTTAAAATCAGGCAATGAGATTTTATAAGTATGGTTCAGGGTTACAACGGTTGCCTAATTTCATTTGCCTGTCATATATATGTGCGTTTGAATTATTTTTTACATATTGTTAAATAATGTTGATGTTAATCCGTAGCGTTGCTTCAAAATAATTTTTTAAAGGCTTTGCCAAAACAATAATTACAAATATTAACTATGTTTTCTCCCCTCCTGCACCTTTACGAAGCTTGTATTTTATTGTATCTTAAGCGTGCAAAAATCAAAACTAAGGTCTTATAAAGCAGGGCGGTTCACGTAATTAAACCTCTATTCAGATGCTCTCTATGATTTTCTCCAGTAGCAGCCTCCGAGTTTCGTGACTCGGGAAACTTGATTCTCCTTCTAACTATTCTGTGCACCATACTGTATACTTCATAGTAAAAGGAAGGTTCTCTCCGTTTTTCTTCACTAGAGAAACCATTGTTATATAACGACGTCGAAGAATAATTAAGCTCATTGTAAAATGAGTACTTGTATAATTTTAAATCCGGAGTGTCTTCAGTAAGAGTAGTAGAGGAAGCAGTGGCTTAATGTTACTTGTATTTCCTGTACAATGCATTCTTTGAACAGCATACAGACAGGGAAAGTGGAGGAACGATTTTATCTTGAGTTACATCTCCGTTCTTCTTTAAGGCGATTACGCGATTCCAGAAATTTAGATACGATGATGGGAACGTATCTAAAAGAGAATATCTCTGGTCGTTGCACAGATTTCTCCTACCCCTCGCTTACTCTCAACGTTTCACCAGTTTCAATTGTAGCACAACACAACTGCCTCGTATCCGGATTTTTAACTCGACGCTTTACCATCCACACTCTGCATCCATTCTCCCGTTTCAACTCTCGTCGTTTCTCCTCTCTCTCTCTCTCTCTCTCTCTACACTCATCCATGTATCACAAGCAGCAAGCAGAAGAGTTCATATAGCCTTTTGCTCTTTTACCGTCGTCCGTCTACCTTATATTATTACCACTATAGCTATAAAGCAATATCTGCTGCCATTCTTCCTGCCTTGTTGTACATATTGTGAATATTTTACAAAGGAGACAAGACTTATTTCATCATTTCACATTTTACTACAACGTGCCGTTTCTTTTCACAGATCTCATATTCTTATGTACCTATATAAATTTTTACTTCGATCATACGTCCTTGCTCCTCTCCTCACTGCTACTTTTTCCGAATGCATCTTAAAAGCGTCTTCCAACGAAAGCTACACTACAGAACTTATTGTTACTTAAATATATTGTGAACCTGCGGATGGGGTAATGCTGGCTGGCTATAACAACTGCAATATATTCTCTACTACTTAGTAGCAGGCCAAAGAAGGCATCGTGGAACGACTGCTATCAACCCCTGTGATAATGAAAAAATAGAATGGCTCCAATTTTTT
This sequence comes from Plutomurus gul, assembly GCA_019776185.1. NCBI lineage: Eukaryota > Metazoa > Arthropoda > Collembola > Entomobryomorpha > Tomoceridae > Plutomurus > Plutomurus gul. The sequence goes on along the minus strand of JABASC010004225.1, from coordinate 4,652 downwards.
ACAATAGAATTTCTAAACTACAGTTATGAAAGCTCAGTGTTGAAATTGCTGTATAATGGGAATTAATTACGTCAATACTCACATCGTTGTATTCTGTGTGTGACGAGTGTGTGGTACAAGATAAATCATTTAAAACACTCATTCTCTCTCCGTGTGTGCCTTGTAGCCAATTCTGTCATTCGTCGTCTCTACGTAGATTACACAGTGATTGTCTCACTAGACTCTCTCGGCTGTAACTTATCCGCAGCTCACATTGAATTGAGGCAAAGCTGTCTACTCTGACTCGCCTCTTGTCAATGTGTGCAGGGTTAAGCTGGAATAATGTGTGACACACGTAATAGTCACCACACACACACACACACACACTCTCTCTCTCTCTTGTGTCTACCCTCCCCCCTCCCTCAACCTCATTTTTCATTTCGGCCGGACTGAACCTCTTCTTTAGCGTGACTCTCTCATTTTCCAACAATCGACACTTTTCTGCCATCGACCTCCTTCCTATATTCCCTAATCTACAATACGTACGAGCACAACCTGTGTACTATTAGTATATGAAGAGGCAGACACTTTAACTTGTCCGTATTAACTTTGGCACTTTGGCACTCTGTTTTTTATGTTGCATACAGATTATTTCATTATGGAAATGGTAGTGGTCCAGCAGAAATTTGATCTTCTCGCTTGATACAATGATGTTTATGTGCACCATTAAAAGAGCAACGTTGGTGTAATCGTCTTCTTGTGGCATTTTCTTCTTCCGCTAAGTAATTGAGAGCTGCCTAGAAACGTCTTGTAGGCAGATTGAATTACAGAGTCGCAATTCATTGGGGACACAAAAGAAAACAGTGTATACAAATGCAAAGATGTGCTAATATATTGGCGAAAGTGTCTGCATGTAAAATGAACTGTCCGCAGAAACCTCATTACAGAGAATACGCCGACTTCAAGGAGACAAGCTTTTCCATCGTTGTTGGGTTGACTGTTGTGCGGATTGATCGGTATTATATTACATGTTTAGGTAAAACCAAGAAAACATTCATAATGTTTATGGAACAGAAAGGCTAATTGGAAGGCGATGACATGAGAACTCAAATTATGAAAGCATTTATTCCAAAACGGCCTGTACTCTGTAATAATGAATAGAATTTCTGAAGCCTGTTGTTGTCAGAACAGTGGATATGTACTACACAGATACTCGTATACATGGCACAGCATTGTTTCATTGGGCTTTCTATTAATTAGCGAATCGTTTGTGCACGGAACATGAAGCGTGACCATTGTGCAGAATTAACTGTCTTCTTCCCCTTGAGTCATATATAATGCTGTGGCATGTCTGATGCAAGATTGAATTACGAACTTACACAATTAATTGAATACCTCATGGTCTACCCTTAAGAGTGATTAAAATTCCTGCTTGATTATGAAACATTGCTGGAGAGAGAGTAGTGCGTACACCTTTGTCTGTTAGATTCACTTGCCATGATGTTGTAGCAAATCTAATCTAATTTTTCAAAGGGGATGGTATGGAAATTTAATGTAGCCTCAATGTTTTCGTGCACACAATCAAATTGCAATCGTATTCGTGTGGCCTTATGAGTATGAATTTCAGAACTCATCGTAACATAAAACATTAAGTATTTAGATATGCATCATGCGTTTCTTTCTTATTACCGTTACGCGTAATTATCAATTGCCTTTTAAATATACGCTTTGATTTTTATCACTTTCTCATTGGTGCATGATTGAATTTGTCTGGGGGCGTAACACAATGGTGTTATAGAGCCAATAAAAATTTGATGTAGAGGGATGTCATGTTAACCAACATGGAGAAATATTTAATTGGCTATTAAAGAGAAAAAATCTTTACACTGGTACATAAATGGCCATCCATTTAAATTAAAGAGTCAATCTAAACTTTGAAAACATTTATTATCGAAGGTGAAATATATGTGAAAATTGAATTAAAGTGGAATTGAGGGTGACAGAGTAAATAAATGTTGATTATGTTTTTGTGGAATGTGAACATTGACGAAGAATTGTGTTTGCAGGGAGTAAAGAAACAGCATTTATTTACGCTGTGACAAGTGCGGGAGTGGTTCATTCGATCACCCAGGCTTGCAGTGCTGGGACTCTTAATGAGTGCTCTTGTGATCTGAGCAAACAAGGCCGTGCCACCCCGGAAGGCTGGAAATGGGGTGGATGTAGGTAAGCTGACAGTGACGTGAACATGGCCCTCACCATCACTTCCTACGTGGCCAGTGCCATTTTGGACGCGTCAATTGAAAATGATAACATTATTGTTCTGTTGGTAATGAAGTAAGATGACAAGATTTCGAGTAATAATATTATTTGTTTTTTCCAGTGACAACCTCAAGTTTGGTGTGCAGTTCTCGCGAAAGTTCGTGGACGCTCCTGAGAAAGCGAAGCCGTGGGAGTCGAAGAGTGTTCGCAGCCTGATGAATTTACATAATAATGAAGCCGGTCGTCAAGTAAGTCCATAAGAGACGGCTCGCTCTCTCTCGCTCTCTCACTCTCTGTAAATGCACGTTGATGAATTGGCTGTTTGAAATGACAGGGCCCAGTCTTGGCTGTCGTGCTCATGCCTTGATAAATTGTCACAGTGCGTATAGTTGATGATTGCTCAAGGTGTTGTTTGTTGTTGTTGTGTGTGGAGAGAACTTTTATGGAATTCTGTATGTACAGGCCATTTCCCACTTGATGAGAATGCAGTGTCGCTGTCACGGCGTGTCCGGCTCATGCGAGCTGAAAACATGTTGGAAAAATGTACCCACTTTCAGTCAAGTGGGAGACTATCTCAAGAAGAAATACCAAAAATCGGTTCAAGTAAGTCCAACGTGTTCAATTAACTTGTGAAAAAATCCTGCAATGTTCAAAACATTAATTTACTTCCACAGAATTGACTTGAATGAATTTCACAATTGATTTCCTCCCACATGTGACAAATAAATAAACAGGAACTTTGTCTGTTTAGTGTATTTTTATTAGGTTAAAAATGTTGAACAGAAGTTTTTAAGATTACCTATTCACTCTATCTCAAAGTCGGAGAAGATCAAGGAAGATTGAATTTTTAAATGTAATGAATTCCACAAACACGACCATTGTATAAGAAAGCGGATCGACCAAATTTTGTGTTTATGTACACACAGAATTGTCCTTGTTTCATGTTTGAATACGAAATGAAGAGTATACATGTCTCTCCTTTCTGCTATCACCATCCACCCAGCTTTCTCCATTATTTCAAACTTTGATTTTTTCCGCACGCACTGAGCTTTAATATTTGAGTCATTTTCTTGTGTGTTTGGCTCCATTCTTCCAATGCGTTCAGATCCAGTTGCATGAAGGATTGACCGTTTTCCACCAACGTTGTCAGGATGTCATCTACGCACATAATTGTCCCACAGAATATAGAAATGTTAGGTAATTCATTTATGTGTACATGGATGGAGAACTGGATCGCGCTTTTTTACTGCCTTAGGGTGTTCTGCATGAAACCTCATATGAGTCTGACACATTCTCTTGGTGCGCAGGAATGAAATAATATATATTATTATTTATTTATGTTGTGTCAACGAAATCGTGTCATGTTCACTACTAGAAAATTATAATCTGTATCCCTATAAATGTACATATGTTTATACTTTAGGACAAAGTTATACTTGAGACAAATAAATAATTTTGTTGACTTGGGATTTTAGGTTGCACTCAAATCGAGAAAGAGATTGCGTCGGAAAAGTGGACGGCGCTTCTCTGTCAGCAAAGGGGAGCTGGTACATTTGCGGAAGTCTCCAGACTACTGCGAGCATGACCCAGAGAAAGGAATTCTGGGAACTTCAGGTCGAGTTTGTAACAAAACATCCGAAGGACCAGATCGCTGCAGTATCCTTTGCTGTGGCAGAGGCTTTAATACAAAGGTACATTCCTTCCCTATGTAATAACACTCGCACTCTCTCCATAGTCCCGCCTAGTACGTGTGTATTCGGTCATAAGGAGGCTTACAAGCAAAATATACCAACAAATTTATCCAATATATTTATTTGAAAACTTTGTCAAACTTAACTTGCGGTATTTGTAGGCTTGTCGGCATTGATGACGGTTAGCACAGCAGCCACACAAGACTTGTGCACCCTAATCTATCTTGTGCATCAATCAGTCACTAAATAGATTTTTCTTGGCAATATGCATAAGGCAGCGACTTGACAATTGCCAAAATAAGCATGCACCTGTGTGCTGCAGAATACCTAGCAGACATATTGGTTGCTGGAGCAAGAATTTCTCTGACACGAATTGTTCATATATTGTGTCTGTGTAGGTATTTGCTCAACCGTGGAGCACTCGAATTCTCATGCCTTCATCATTGAAACATGCAGCAGCAGCTTCATATAAGTGTTTGTTACATAACTGCGTCTGTTCAACACAACTGGAGCTCTCTGCTCTTTTTGCTGCTGCTGTCGTTCATTCCAAAATAAATTGGGCCGTTTCACGATCTATGTCTATATACCAACTGCATTTACATACATCTAAATGTGATACTAGGTATATATAGTTGAAGCATTGTGAGGTCATGTGCACGACTCCCTCTATAGCGTGAACTAATCGACAAATTAGGGTTAGAAACAAATGAATGTAAAAGCGAC
>JABASC010004224.1:0-12280 GCA_019776185.1 Plutomurus gul | reverse complement strand
AAACATGTCTAAAATGTATACAAACCCCTGAAAGTGATTGTTTACATTTTGATGGTGTATATGAGCGTATACCTGCAACACAGCACCACCAGAGGTATATATAAGGGGGTATACCTGCAACACATCACTTCCAGAAGTGGTGCAGTGGCTTGATGGCGTCTAGCGCCAGCGGCACACACAAGGTCGTGGGTTCGAATCCCATCAAGTCCACTAAGTTTCCGGTTGGAAATCAAGTCTCAACGTGTGTGTTTACATTTTGCACGTGTAAACACCCGTGTAAAATGTAAACAATCATTTGTACGTGTTTGTTTACATTTTGCACGTGTTTATTTACATTCAAATATTGATAAATTGTGTTTACTATTCCCTGTTACAGGTGCAACAGACTTTCCCAAAACTTTCCCAACAGATAACAAATTTGTCAGTTCGTTCGTATCTTACTCGTCCGACGAATGCGAACTAAAGTACAATTGCGGAGAATAAGTGTGCTAATTTTCTAGGTAAATAATGATTTTTAATTTTAAACTCAATTAAATGTATCTATCCGCAGGGGAAACACTCCAAAACTAAAAATAAGACAATAAGTAAAATCTAATGCCCATCTGTGCTCAGTACCCCTTGGGAAAAACCAGAAACAGTTCAACTTCAGAGCTTACTAGAGAATTTTTGAGAACCAACGACAAATATATGGAGAAAAAGGCGCTGAAAACGGCTGTGATAGTCTTTGAGTCGGTCAATAAAAATGCAAATCGGTGGATCAATTTTTTGTAAAATTTCAACCGACATCTTCGGCTTTGGTGCTAGAAGTAGCTCCATGATTTGATCAAAATTGGCTCAGAAAGCCAATACTGGCCCGGAATTGATTTTAGCGTAGTGGTCCTGACTGACCATCACATACATACACGTACATAGACAAAGACATTCATGCCCTCAGTATATGTACTAATACTACATGTGAAACAAATCTGAATAGTAACAAGAAATGACAAGGGGGTGGTATGGGATGATTTTTGGGGGCAGTTGAAAACAACTGTAATTTTGGCAGTTGTTTTTGCCTTCCTGTCTGGGACTGTTTATAATTTCACAAAAATTACGTCTTAAATAACCTTTGTCCTGTGTCTGACAGTAGTGATTCAAGATTACATGTTTCCAGTTGCAACTATGGGTTGAGGTGCGGATTGCGGATGGCACGGTTTAAAAAACGGGAAACCTTCAAAATTCTCCGCAACTCATTTAGAATTAGAAACGTTTAATTTTGAGCCACATACACAAAACATCTGCAATGTGATGTATTACCTAGTGTATTAATTTTTCAAATAATTAGGCTAAAATTGTACATTGTAGAATGTAAGCCAGAAATGATGATTTTTTCCTGTCTCAAGGCTTAATTGCCCAAGCCAACACCCGACTCATGACAAATATTAAAATTTAACCTTCTCACATGTTGTTGTTTGTTGGTGATACTTATGTGACGTTACTATTTACGTCATCGATCTGTAAATGCATGTACATTGGAAATTGGATTGGAATTGCATTATGTGTATGTACAAAGAACTAATTGTAAGAACTATTGCAAATAACTGCTACAAAAATGCGAGCCAGCCAAGAAAGAACTAATAACATGCCAATATTACGGATTCATGAGGGTGTTCATGAAGCAGTGCTAGTGCAAATTACTTGGGATGAGTCATCGTATCTTTCCACGGAGTTTTTTTATAATGGCTGTTACATACTATACTATAGGAAAGTAGCTGCACTCCGAAAATCGAGAGAGTATGCTACAGCACAGCTTCATGTTCAAACATATTTCAGTTTTTGTCTGAGCTCATAATCTACTGTAAGCGTGCTTGTTACATTTTGCAATTTGCAGTCAGACAACATCAACATTATATATATATTTACTTTGTGTTGGAGCATTCGGTAGCGTAGTAAGGGAAATGTAAGATTTAGCCTTGTACGAATTTACGAAAAAAATTCAAGTTATTTTCGAAATGTAGTAGTTTTAAAAATCAATTTTCGTTTGTTGGGTTTCACAATGTATAAACAAAAACAACTTGTCTGGTGTTGGGTGAATGAATAAATGAAGCGCGTTGAACTGAAATAGCAATTCGAACCGAGGCGAGACATAAGACATAAACAGAGGTACTGCGAGCTGTAGAGTGTAGAGCTCTGCTTATAAAGCCAGTGTAGTAGTGCTACAACATCGTATTGAGGTTATGCAATGCATCTCGTCTGAGTCCACAAAGCAGTCAGTGCAGAAATTCCACTTGATCTGCTCCCGAGCAAATTCAAGCTAAAATACTGCATTTATATTCGGGTAGACAAAATATAAAGTGGCACGTAGGAAATGTAAACCTTTTTAGGGTCCGACAGTACCTACAGGTATATAACTGTGAAAAAGGTCGCTATTTTCACGTATGTATCGAACTATTGATTTAAATTGCATTCAGAGGAAAGAACAATGTTCAGATGAGATCCTTGATCTCACACAGCTATACATTATGTATGGATGTTGTTACATAGGCGATAGAACTACCCTATACAATACATATTGTATGCAACTTTAATATTGAAATTTAGTCAAGTGAGCATTTAATAGTGTGTATGAATGCATGTATGTGTAGGTACGTGTAGGTTTGTTGGTATACGAGCAGTGTGGTGGTGAGCTCTCATTACGGTCTCATTATATTTCTACTATGTGTTCGTTTGGTGGAGAGCAGGCAGATTGGCTTGGTTTGGTATGTCTGAAACCCCCTGGCTTCCTTTTCTGGCCGAGTTCCCTCTTTATTTTGGATTGACTTTCGTATTCCTTTCTAAGTTTAACCATCTCGGATTTTCTTTTCGTCAGTTGCAACAAGTCAGTTCTCAGGCTTGTGGTCTCCGGAACCCTGTCAAGTCGCTCTCTTCCCTTTACACTTTATCCAGGTGCATTTACTATTACATTACTGCTTAAATATCCATCCTCATGTAAATTTAATACAGATACATTTTAATTCCTAATTACACATTTGCAACAGTGCTGGTTGATTTGTAAAACATTAAGTTCATTTGCATTCGTTGTTGAGATATCTCGGAGAATATTCAGAGAGCCAGTTGTGTGAGTTTACTGTTTTCACAAGAGAGCTGGCTGGGCTCAACCGGGGATATATTATTAAGTGGAATACTGAATTCTCCCGCAGCTTACTTATTTCAACTTCTTTAATTCTTGAGTTTGATTGATCTGTTCTGTCTGTATTTTGTAGTGGAGCTAGAAAAGTGCTTTTCGCCAATTCGGCCGCAAATTGAAAACATCGTGAATATTTGTAGAAAGCCATATGTATATATCGTCATAATTTTGAAAGTGCTTGAGAATTGGGCGGAGTTAACGATGATTTTGCGATACGACCATGGATTCTCATTCGAAGCATTTTGTTTAGTGTGAAGTTTGTATTTTCATCATCGCCTAAATATGTTTGTCTTTGTCTACTTTTTAGTTTTCCGAGTGAGGTAAATCCTACAAAACAACCGCCGCAATGGACGCCATCAAGAAGAAGATGCAAGCGATGAAGCTTGAGAAGGACAATGCCATGGATCGGGCAGACACCTGCGAACAACAGGCCCGTGACGCTAACACCCGTGCGGACAAAACTGAGGAGGAAGTCCGAAACTTGCAGAAGAAGATCCAGCAAATTGAGAATGAGCTTGACACGTGCCAGGAGAACCTCTTGCAAGCCAATTCCAAGCTTGAGGAGAAAGAAAAATCTCTTCAAAACGTGAGTGAACGATGCATGCTTTTCTTTACTAAATAACTGAAAAGGCACCATGAAATATTATAAGATACTCTATTGCATTCATTTGGTAATGATGAGAAGGTAAATAATTACGTAACTCAAACCCATGCCATCGCATTTTAAGAATTCTATTTCAGACGAGTCATAAGGTATTGTCAACAAGTACCTGCTGCAATAGTAATGTAACGTTTGAAATTCCATTCCACCGGAACATTTCATCACTTCAGTTGTCTAGTCTTGTCAATTAATTGGTGTCTACAAATGCACATTGCTCATGTACAATTTTTGAAAACAATTTTATCTTAATCAGCAGTTTTCACTTTTTATTCATACATGATGTGCAACTATTGACACAGTCATGTTGTATTTCTTTGCCAATGAAATGTAACTATATTTGGAGTATGTGTCCTTCGGTATCAAAAATGTTTATTGAATAACTATAAAGTAATGTGAAGCCTTAATGCGGCTCATGTTTGTCACATATTTTTAGACTTTCTCATAAACATGGAGTTGTACAGCACAATTTTCTAATATTATTTACCTATATCAAGTTATGCTTATAAATTTTAGTGGTTTCATGTTAGACAACATTCCTGTCTGATATGAGGACGGTGTCTAGTCCAAATACGTTTGAAGTATGTGCGAATGTATGTGTCAAATATCACAACACATTCTCTCCAAAGCAATCGTGACATGACATATCCTAAGATGTGTGTATGAGACATACGCGACATTTCTCTTTTAAGGAGCTCCTCTTTCAATAGATTATTCAAGCATCTGACATTAAGTTGCAATTCATTTCTGCAAAAGCTCCATACGTAAGCAATATTATATTATTCATTTAGTATTTACCTTGAGATTCTACTATTATTACCTTGTCAGTGTCATTTAGCACGACAACGATCGTATCATACCTTAATGACCTAGCGGTTGCACATTAGCCAAAAGCCATTCCATGTAGTACTCTTCACAGCGTGCAGCTTATTATGCTGATAAATGAATTTGAGCTGGGGAGTTTTGTAAGGAGTGATGTCAATTGAATGGCTCACGCTTATTAGGTATTGGCATTACTCGTCTGTCAATTGAATGACTTTCTTCTCTGTATCCTTTTCATATTTCATACTGAATTAAGTCTATTATGTTTGTTCATTGCGAACTCTCATTTATGGCCATGATCAAATATTGAACAGCCATTAGGTAATGCTTACCTATTACTTGTTAAAATTTTCCTAGAAGGCAATTACACAGCGTGTTACATACTACATTATACTTATATTAAGCAATAGTTCAAAGCTAGTGGTACATGGTCGACGTGCTGTACTCTTTGATTTTTGTTCAATTCATTTTCAGGCACATTTACATGGTAGAGAAAGTATTGAGAGTAAAGATTTGTAGTGTAGGTACGAGTCTCTCTCGCAGTGCTTCCACCAACATATTCACACACAAGATACACAGCACGTTGTGTATTTTTAGCCGAAATGCGATCTCTGTTTAATTTTGGCAAGCTAAACTCTCTACGTCACCACAGCCCTTATAAGGATATGAGTCGGTGAAAACGTATATTACACAAATTCTTCGCTTCCTCTTCCACAAAATCACACGAGGAAATCTTCCTACTGTGTATTACTTCAACAATACTTTTGAGAGCATTTTCACAACAAAATATCTTTTTGATGAACATGTTTGCCACATGAGGCCATAAAAGCTCCATTGTATATGTACATAATTTTAGCCTTGTATTTTCACAACAAAATATCTTTTTGATGAACATGTTTGCCACATGAGGCCATAAAAGCTCCATTGTATATGTACATAATTCTAGCCTTGCCTACGCATTTACGTGCATAAAAATGAATGTCCATGTAATACATACATAATTCCACAGAACAATGAGCCTGCTGTTCAAAATTAAAAATTTTAATGTTCATTTGAGGATTCGGGATTTAATTAATAATGCAGATATTTAAATCCGGTAAATGGAAACATTATCAGTAATTTTGAGGAAATCATTATATAAGAGTTGACTTATTTGTAAGATTTGGTTGCACAATATTGTTGTGTGTGGATAAACTACAATACGTCCATACCTTTAGTTGTCCAGCATATTTGAGTTTTGCAAACAGTGCATATTACAGAGTCGCATTCACTGGTTTTCTCAACCAGTGGATGCCATTATATTACAATTCGGGCAATGCATGACCAAACCCTTATGCACCCTATGGAAATTCTATCGACTGACTTTTTTATTGCTTTGAATTGACTTCCGATAAACTGACACGGAAACCGTGTTTACAATATACATTTATTATTTTTGCTTCCTACAGCAATCAGTTAGATTTCGTTTCAACTCCGTTAAATTAAACATTAAAAGCGGTCAAGATTCTTCTACGAATCAAAAGTAGGGCAGGGCTAAATAAATGTTCCCCTAACTTTAGTTTCTTTTACACGATGGTAAAAAAACAATATAGAAACATTACGACATTATCTTATCCCCATACTGCGAGAACAAATATCCCAGAATAGGGTTAGCTCCTTCTTCGAGGCCACTCCTTCAACTTTACAACATAAACATACCTGTGAGCTATATGTAGAGAAGTAAGTTTGTCTAATTTCAGGAAACCGGCACATTTCTAACTCGCCTACCATATATTAGCATTACATTCCTGAACAATGAGTTTACTGTATGCGTTCACTAACAATCCATAAAATTGGGTGACGAAGCCGTCATTAAAAGCTTGATTCAGCTTATGATTTTCATGGGCACATTAGTTTTTTGAATGGGAGTTCCACTCTTCCGACTTTTTAAAAGCGTGTTGGTTCGGCATAGGTTACTCCTTCACGGCGATTTTAGTCAAATGCTTGATATTAGCAATTTTGTTACGTTATTTATGTATAGGGCATGTACTACTACATATACCTATAGAAGTTGGAAGAAATGCTTGCAATATTATGAATATTACATCACACATGAGAAAAGACTCGGAAGAGTCTAAACGGCAAGCAGAGAGAGGAGCAAAGTTGTGAAGGAACTTCTTTTGATTACATGTGGAGCAACGCACTAAAATCGTAATGGAGAAATACAGAGATTAGTCAAGTACAGTTCAACCATTTCAATATGTAGAAAGGAAGAGGAAAAAGTGTTTTACACTGCACTACTGAACTGAAGATTTTGTAGAGAGAATTTCAAGTGAGGCAAAGTTGCAGTCTCAGTTTGCTCTAAAAATAGGTGTTCCTGGCATGGCATCTGTGTCTCTGACAGAGAGCTGAGCTCATTCAAATTACTTAAAGCAGTGCTACAGCTATATCATACTACTGGTTACATGCTGTATATACTTACATGCGTACTCTTAAACGAAGAACTGAAATGTGACGATGATGATGGGACAAATACATACGTTTCTTGCTCATTTGTCTCCAATAGTAAGCGTAGATGCTGTCTTACTATTACTCACCGGTTTTGTAACAAAATTGTGCCTTACAAGATTTCCCTCTGAGAAAAAGTCTTAGCTATAGGAAAACTGTGGTGGCTCATTGAATTCATTCTCCTGGTATCAATGTTTAGCTTTATTCTAGAAACGGAACAAGTTTCTGGAAGTGTACTGGGGAATCGTATCTTAGAATTGGGTCTGCCCGCATAAAGGCTGCAGTGGAAGGGAATTTATTCCGTTGTTTCTCTCGGTAGGATTATTCATATCATAGACAGACCACCAGACCCAACCCGACAAGATAGAGACACAAACGAGCAAGAAGAAACACATGTGCACCTTATGTCAGCCAAAGGGAAGTTGAGAAATGAAAAGAATAAGCTCCACTGTACAGTTGGTTGGGGGACGTTCCCGTGAAAGCTTTAACACTAACGTAGGCTGCAGTACACTTTTACAGTTTGTAAATGAACAACTGATGACAATTCCGCTTTAAAGAGGAGAGGAGGATGAGGAGGCTGCAATTAGCTTTAGCAAACCAAAGACGTAGTAGGAATGGTAGAAAGATTTTGGATTTCAGCTTGAGACAGGGACAAGACACATGACGGGACTTTTCCATTCCGCAGAGCCCCAGTACAACTGCCAAAATGTATCATGAACTCAGTTTCCTCTCTTTCTAGCATCGCTTCGCTACTGAATCTTTTTACTTACCTTGGCTTCTTATTCGATTGTATCTTGTAGTATTATTATAATAGCCTCGAATTACTTAGCTCACCTGTTTGTGTGCAAGTTAAGTAGGGCGATTCTTCTACGATTTCATACCTTCTTGTTTTCTACCGACACCACTAGTTTACTTTTAAAGTTATCACAGGTTTAGTACCTACATATTCCTACTATAAGCTCCCTTCAAAGCACAGTACGTACAAGATATAGTTTTTGAGACTATAATATAATTGCTCTGAGTTAAAACCGGAACTGTAACAATTGCGACAACTGTTAGTTACCTAATCGGCAGCAACGAAATTCAGGAGCAAATAAATAAGACGTGCACACGCTTTGGTGTTATACACTTGATGGGTAACTGTGACTGTTGTTTGTACACTGAGAAAGAAACGTAACATTTATTTACGGCTGTAACAATCGCAATTCCTATATTCCAATTTTAAACAGACCATTCCACTCTACTCAACAATTGAAAGACTACTACTACTACTTTACGTACTGCAAGCTAATTACTCCTATAGTTTTCGTTATCTTAATAAGAGAAGGCCAAAGTCGAGCCAAACATTACAATCCATTGTACTTTACTACGACTACAACTCCGATAAAAGTGGGTTTAAATATATAGTCCAGTCCAGTCTCAAGAAGATAAAAAGAGCCCTACATAGAAGAAACGGCAAGAATAATTATTTATATCTCTGCTTCTGTTGCCACTGATAAAAGTGGGTTTAAATATATACATAGTCCAGTCCAGTCTCAAGAAGATAAAAAGAGCCCTACATAGAAGAAACGGCAAGAATAATTATTTATATCTCTGTTTCTGTTGCCACTGACGTATTACTCATGGTCATGAGGTGATTGGGATTGGGACACTCGAAACGAAGTAGTATAATTGGAGCAATAGAAATTAACAACGGAAGATCGTATATGTATAAAGATCATAAGCAAAGCTGAGCTGAGTGGGCTACGAAGCCGTAAATTGCATAATTTCGCTGTACTTTCATCTCACACGAAGTGCACATGAAGTTCCTGCTTCCTCCCCTGCATATAAAGGATGTTATGTGGTACAGCCTGTTGCATCTCCATTTGACAGACGGAGACGGATTTTCTAACTAACCACATCTGAAAATATCAAATCAACTGGTTGTTATCGGGTCAGCTCACATAGTTGAAGACCAATGAAGAATTGGTGTGAGTGAGAGAAATAACTGAACAACTTTGCATAAAAATATCTCCACAACATCATCATCTCTCATTCATGTGTGCGAGTGAACAAGGACCGATAAGTAAATAACAGACAGATGGTTCTGTAGAGTACATCCAGTGATAAATAAAATAGCACTCTAGCAAAACGAGTTCACACACTGCACACACACACACATCCACATGACATTCTAAAGTACACCTACAATATAAACTCTATACTATGCTACAGAGAGTAGAGTAGGCAGAGGAATTTTATATTGAAGCTCAGCTGTGTACAATCTGTTGCCTTGTATGTATATTGTGTACACACTGACTTGACTTAACAGACTGAGCCACCAACTACGAAAACAATTCAGAAATAATACACTGTTAGGTTGAGAGTTGAGCCTTGAGAGAGAGTTTGAGTCTGTGGAAATGTCCGGAGAGCAGCCCGTCCAGAAAGATATCCAAGTGATAGTGCAAAGCCAGTGCTCCAGTGAACCAGTCTTTGAAGATGTAGCAGTCACAGGTCCTGTGTGTCCAGAACCCGCATCCGACAACCAAAACCGAACTCGCGAAACTGTACAGAAAGTTTATCGGATGCTCGAAAAGCACAAAGCGACATCATGTGAGACTGAATACGACCAACACGAGCTAGATTTTGACTCGCCACCTTCTGCCACAGCCGTCGCATCATCAGCCTTCAAACCTTCGAGATCTTCAGCCGCAGCATCCGGCGCTTCATCATCTTCTGGCTCGAGCGCTGCTGCCAGAGGAGGGAAACATCTGTCTGGAAGAACTCGAACTAGCAACAGCAACCCAAGTAGTAATAATAGTAGAAAGTCCCCATCCAGGTCTAAATATGGACCTGGTTCTGGTTCATCATCTTCTTCGGCTCACCAACAACACCATAACCAGCAACACCAAGCTGATTATGGTCCTAATGCAAGAGGCAACAAAAACAAATGTGATATGTCCAATAATAGCAATGCCACGCAGCCGTCTTCCACGAATAATGAGACTGAGACTGAGGAAGGGGAAGAGGAAACTCAATTGGCAAAGCTCAGGTGTCCCAGCGAGAGAACTGAAGTCATTTCCGAACGAGAACAACGAAGACGAAAACGATGTGCAGATTACCCCGGCTTTGCCTTTGGATTCGGGCCCATGTTTGGCTCAGATACCATGATGAAATTCAGCATCATTCGCAACGAACTCCATAACGTCATTAACGGCCAACTCAAAAGGGTAAATTTGCTTTCTAGATTTGCGAAAACTGTTGATGGGCAGGTAGGCCATTAGCAGAAATTCTTGTAACACTATTGCCTACTATATTATAATACATATCTGTCTGTCTGTGTCTCCTTTAAATGGTCATTTTTTACTTGTTGGTCTGTTAATTATCTGATAATATGCTTCTATGTGCTGGTAAATTGGGTGGAACTGCAGGGAATAATTAGTATGAGTTTGGAATGATATGCGGTACGTGGGTGTTGCATGACACTCACTGAACTGAAATCATACAGTAATGCGACTTTTCTCTAACTCCTTCTACGGCACTTTCTTGGCTGCTGCTACGTCACTTCATATTAGAGTGTGGTCATGCTGTAAATGAGACTTGGTAATGGTGGTAGAGGGATCATATTCACTATTATTGCCGAACTGGTGTCGTATTTATTATGTAGGTATCTGGGATCTGCCTTCTGTCTGATACACATGCCTCTGCTCTGCTTGTGCCCTTATTAAATTTTATCTGTACATACAGCCCGTACAACACACAATGTGCAACTAATTACATGTTATTCAGTTAAGGGAACTTGTCAATCAATAATCCAAACGAGTCTCTGTGTGAGTAGTTCCACTTATTCCCCATACACGATAGAAAGTCTGCCTTTAATTTCGTGATAGGTATCTCCAATATTGAGATGCATTGGATTTATTGTTAGTTCTAGTGGCACGGAATGCATAGATTACTTGAAGAAGTTGGATAAAAGCCTTGTTGGAATTTTGAACTGGTTGGTCTTTCTTACGGTAAAGGTTTATCAGTTTCGTTTGTAAACAAAATCTCACGCTGACCATCCAATTCACTAGTGGCTACTTGCTCTTATCCTCATCTTCATCAATGTGAGGTCTTGTTAACTTGTTGTGCTATCCTAGTTTCATTATTTGATGGATCCACACAAGCGTTTGCTGTAGTTAATATACATTTGTGGAATATATGGTCAGTAGTATGTACATATTGGTCTTCATAGAGACGATATCCTTTTACCAATTCTTGAGAGTGCAGACGCAGGCTACTTGAATTGAAGGGGCTACCATATGTACTTAGGTATTTATGACATGATAAGGAGATGGTTTTGAGGTTGATCAAGCATTCAAGGAAAATAGATCACTCTTATTCTCGATTCCATTTATCATCAATAAATATAGCTTGACTCAATGCTATAGTTGGAAAAATGATGAACTGCTGCAAGTCAAGTGTGTCGCCCAAGCAAATAATTGTCTGTATGGTTTCATTGAGCTCGCTGGTCTAAATCGGTTGTGAACGTAACTATCGGCTCTCTATAAATAAAGTTGCGATGACAAGGCAATAAATGCACCGATAATACAGTTACCTTTGTCACATACACACCTTGGTGTCATTAAACTGAGGCAATTAGATGTTGCTATCTCCATTTGCGGCACTCACTCATAAGAGATGTTACTTTAATAGTGTAACTGTCATGTAACTGGGAACCCAGTGTGCGCTGGTTGAACGAAGCGACGTGCATAACAGTACAACTTGTCAGTTTCAAAAATAACTCAATTGCGTGCTGCTATTATAAGTTTTGAATTATAGCATGACTGTATATCGATAATGGACCGCTCATAATGCACTTTATTGTTAGTAGAAATCTTGAATATGTACATAAAGGAATACTTAAGTAAAAAGGTATCAGGGGCATTTATTTGAATACTATGAACTGGAATAGAAGCTTTCAAAAATTATAATACGTCTTTAAGGTACACAATTAAAGCTAAATACTTTGACGTAGATTAAGAAAAATTTATGTACTAACTTGCATGCATTTTTTCTCTTTACTGTACTTGTATCATTTGAAATGCTTTCAGCACTGGTTGTCAGAGCTCACATAGACTACTTCCTAAATCATTTGCATGCATTATTCACATACACTTTGTAACATT
>JABASC010004223.1:0-12281 GCA_019776185.1 Plutomurus gul | reverse complement strand
GTCATTGCTAACTAATAAAATGAAGTAAACAAAAAGTTCGCCAACCGACACGACTCTCCCCTAATGCTGAAAAGTGGCTAAAAATGGTGCATAGACTGAATAGTTGAAGGTTGACGAGTCAACAGAATAAAACCTATGAATTTAAAAGCAATTGGTAATGAAGATGGATATGAGCAGGAAAATGGGATCTGCAGAGGAGATGAGAGGTGTTCGTGCTGCATACAGATATTCTAATGATCTAATCTTACCTCCAGTACACATAAGCACAGAGCAGAGTGTTATTGCTACAATAATATTTAGCTTAGTGCACATTATGCTAGATATATGTATTTATGTTGCACCTACTACGAACTGTTATTATAGAGCTATTTCTTACTCGCGCTGCCCTTCCTAAGAGATTACATCCTTCTTTCATATTTAATAGTGAGTGAAAGCACAGTGAGCTCAATGCGTAACACAAGCTCACATGATATTGCTCACTTAACACTCGCTTCTCTCTCTCTCTCTTTTTCTCATCCAGGGTAAAACTAGAGGAACTCAATTAACCTTGTCCTTATACTGGTAGTGTATCTGAGAATTGGAAAATATTTTCTAGATCACCTCTAGACTCTGCAGGGTGTTATATGTAGCCAACAATACCATGCACTACAAGTACAATATTCAATTCAGTCTCACTGACCGCTTTCCTGTCTCAATCAAACACATAGTAATGTGGTTCTCTGCATTACTTCACAATGCAATTTCGTGGAAAGTTTATGATACTTTATCCACTTAAAGGTGGTCGTTGTAACTCGGTTATTTCGATCTTACAGTAATGCTCCCCACAAACACACCTTGGGTATGTTCTTGTTATTACCGTTTGCACTATTTACGCTACGATCTGCACATTATTCATTATGCAAAGAATTTCCATGTTTTAGACTATTTTAGTATTGTCTCAATGAAAGTGAACATGTGATATCAAGAATTGGCTCATAGTTCAGGATGTGGGGCTGGTGCAATAATACTTGTGTTCTATATAACAAACTAGCCAACTATAACTACACAAGCATTAAATGAATACGATTATTATTTCCTGCATAAATATTCAGATGAATATAATGCCCTATGCCATAATTCGTACCGTGTATGAGATAATAAAAGCAGACATTATTCGTACTTAGGGGGTGTTTAGTGTTTAGACAGTGAATGCTGGATGATAAATAACGAGGAGCTGATGAAAGCGTATTCGTGAACGAGACTGACTCCTTTTAAAGATTTATGTAGTCCTTTAATATTAGTCGAGCTTCACTCATTTAATGTTCAAATTTGTTTGAAACATTCAAACATGAAAGATGCTATAAAATACCGCATAACAATACAGAATTAACAATGTTTTTGGATGATGTTAAATCAAAACTACTAACAACACAATCACATCTCAAAAATATAGATTTAATAGCAATGGGCTAATAATATTTCAGCTACTTTTTCTACTTTTTTAAGTAGATGATATCACAAGCATGTCATAGGTATAGAGACAGCGAGACTGTGAGCCGACAGACAGAACAGAGAGTTGGAGAAATATTCTGGTAATATTGAAATGGGTATAATTGCATGGCCACCAAATATTTGTATTGGTTTTCCCAAGACAAATGAAGTATACAGGGAATAAGTGAATAACAGGGAAGCTATCAGATGTTAAATTATTGTTTTTCATTGGTTGTGCAGCGGTAGCCTATGTGACAATAGGAAGTGGAATAATCAAAAGCTTCCTTTTACTAGAGGAAGTGTCTC
The DNA here is from genome assembly GCA_019776185.1 of Plutomurus gul. Lineage (NCBI taxonomy): Eukaryota > Metazoa > Arthropoda > Collembola > Entomobryomorpha > Tomoceridae > Plutomurus > Plutomurus gul. Next base: position 10,505 of record JABASC010004223.1, on the reverse strand, counting down.
GTTGGGAGTCGAAGATGCATACAGCAGCAGAGCGACGCAAGTTTCTAGCAGCAAACGTACAAAGATTTGGATAGATAGAAAAGGATGGGAAATGAGATACTAATTCTGAATTGAAGAGATCCGAAAATAGTACAATGTTTAATGCATGACGAGGGAAATTAGGTGGTCTTGGCTCGAATGAGTTTAAAGTGGTCGAATGTTCAGAACCACATTAAAAATTCTCATTGGATTCCACCTCACATCCTCACATCGACTCCAACTCCACATTCTGTCTCCGAGATGCGATCTGATGTGTACAACTACATATAAGTAAATACATATATTTACACGAGTAGAGTGAACTTGGCATAGGATATGCCAAACGCTATGCTTTACAGCCGGCCAAAATTTACTCACTCACACTGACTTCAGTTACTAAAGGTGGCTACTCAAAGTTGAAGCGCTTTTCTTGGGGCCGGAACCTTTTGCGGGGCAGTGGAACAAAGGCATAGTTTTAGCATATTTGTAGTTCTACTCTTAGTTACCCATTTAGTGCTTTCGATACCTCCACTCCCAAAATGGGGGAAATACTTTCACCGGAATTTGTGCAACCCATTTTGTAAGTCTCCGAAAGTGTCTTAAGAAATAAGGGTATCAAAAAGAAACTTTTCGTCATGGAATAACGTCTGTTTATCTCCAGAGTACCATGTACTTAATTACACAACGAAACGTCCACAGTGCAGGCGTTCCACAGCGAATTCCAAAAAGAACAGAAAAGCTCGTATTCACCCAATATTCAAAACGTCAAATAATGGACAAGTGATCCAAACCCAATGTCGCATAGGGCGATTGCATACAAGTTAGGAGTGTCAAAGAGGTCAGTTGAAAACATAATACACGAAGATTTAAAGTTAAAACTGTTTAAAAATAGTGAAGTTCATGTGCTGAGAAAAATTCGTAAGCGCAACCGGAAATCAAATTACCGGAAGCTCTACGAACTGCATTTGGAGTGAAATTGCTGCTCACTAGACCAGACTTGCTCATAGATTGAAATATTGCAATTGAAGCCGAAAGATTTGCTACAGAAAGTCAATAAACGAATTAGCGAACTTTGTGAGACAGAAAAGAAAAAAATGTTTGTAGGTGCAATGACGGGAAAAGGGCGTCTTCCTCTTATCAAAGTTCCATTAAACGTGAAAACCCACTCTTCCTTTTATGTCGAGAAGGTTTAAAACCATTATTACAAGTTAAATTTGTGTGGAGAAGACTGAAAAAGGTGTTCATTCATCGCGGTGCAGCCACTCCCCATACACCGAACTTACCTGTCTGTATGCTGATGTTCTGAAAGATAGACTTGATATCGAAATCATTTCGAAAGAAGAAATGCATGTGAAAAATCATGACACATCGAGCCTGAATCTCTTTAGCTTTGGAGTGGACTTTGGAAAATCGTGAAAAGAGTGGGGAAAAGTGCATACTCGCCGTTGTTATTTTGGGGAAGAAAACTGTTTCTACTTTGGGTAGCCACCTTTAGTAGGAGCTCGACTGACTAGAATCATGACAACGAACCGAATATACCCGAGCCTAGACACACAGAGCACCATGTACTTTGCACTAACTACTTACTATTTACTGTATGTACATACGTGTGTGAGAGTACATTATGGGCTTATGTGTGTCCGCGTGCATGCACTGCTATGTTTGTCCTGTTTGTTTTAGGTAATCTGCTGTGCTGTAGTAATAGTATGTGTGTCGACTGTGACTTAGCATTGCGAGAGTGCCGAGTCCTCTCCAGTAGTCAGACATGTACCAATAAGTATAGGTATTAAGTCGTACTTACATCGTACCTACTTCCACAGACGATCTAATATATGCTGCTTGCTATTTTCAATTCCTACTACTACTCTTCATGAGCTTAGAGGTAGACTTGTCTCTTCTCTGCTTCTTCTGCGAGCAAGTACACCGAGAAAGGGAGAGGCGATGGAGAAATGCCGACAGTGCACTACAAGTAGGCACTGTCTACCTATGCAGCAGCTTGCCGTGTACTTGTACTACACTTGACAAGGATAGATTCAAAAATACAGTCTAAAGTAAAGGGTTGTCCGAGTCAGCCAAGTCTTATGTGTGAGCAGACTAATGCAGTCATTTATGCTCGCTCCCCTTACATTATTTCCTATATCTGACTGCTCTTCATTGTGCTCTCTGTATTCTCTATCTTCGCTCAACTACACTCCATTCTCTTCTCTAATGCTGTCGTTTGGCTCTTTCGTTAACTTTCCTTTTCTCACATTCACATCAGAGTCAAGTCGATCCAACTTAAATTCTATCTCTGCCTCTGCTATATAGTGAGCAGCCTACACAGATGACATCAGTGCACTGGCGCTTCCGTCCTAATCCTCCACCAGCACTGCTACTGTCTACTGCCTACTATATGTACTACAACCCACCACCGTTCCACTGTTCTTAGATAGTACAGCTAGAAGCACACTCAGAATCCATGGAAAAGTCAATGTAGATATAGGTATGCATTTAGTAGTGGTAGTAGATGTGTAGAGTACTGGGAATTGTAGTACTACCGCACATAAAGTAGTAGAAGCACACAGGAGTGTGCCTGTGCTATTTCACTTTCCTCAAACAAGTCGCCTTCGTAGCACAGAAAAAATCAGTTGTCGTAACGTAAATAAAGCAGGAGCCGACAAAACAACCGGGCATAACGCAACACCACGGAAACCATCCCAGTGAAATGCATTTTATTTAGATAGAACACGAACAAGTTTTCTTCCCTTTCCCAAGTATCTCCTCAGAAACTTACAGTGGATTATAAATAGTCAAATGAGTGGTTTGCACGGAATGTATTGGTTCATTAGAACGCACTGAACCGAATGCAATACACTTACAACCGCAGCCGCAGTTTTCCAGCAGCATTATAATTTATAATTGTGTCAATTGTGCAAGTCTTTTGAAATGCATAATATACTTATATGTCAGCTTAAAAACTAAAAAACACATCGTCATTCAGAATTTGGAATTCTTATCCATTCCTGAATTAAGCAAGAAGAAAATCGTATATCGAAATGGTAATTTTTTCAATGAAAACGTTTAGGTTTGTAGCAGCTTGTAATAAACGTTATTTCAATTGAGATTTACATTTATGTAGGCTGCTGGTTTAGCACATTCACGGATTTAATTTAGCATGCAACAATCCGGTTGGTGACGTTTGTCGCCCATTTGTGATACTTTAGTTTGGGTATTTTAGAATTGTTTTAATTTGTGTGTACCCCATTATAATCTGAATTCGTTCTATGTAGCCGGCAAAACAATTGCGATTACAATGTATAAATAACAGATTCTAAAAATAGGTTTCTGCACACAGACAAATAGGTAAAAATTGTCGAAGCCTTTTTCCTATACAACCATGCAGTGCATTACATCGCGAAATTCTGTTTCAAGTGCCGAAAAATACGGACACACGGCCGACAAATTAATGGGTCTTATCTTTGGGCGCACAGCAAGAATTGGCAATGTAAAGAAAATTAGTCTCAAATGACATCTTGGGTTGTCAAATTTCTGCTACATATTTAAACAACACTTCTTACTGAAATACATATATGTACTATCAGATATTTCTGAATGATACTAATGACATTTTCTATTTTCGCCCCTTTGAATACTTTGTTTGTGCATTGTGAACCAAGATTAAATTCTTACGTCAGTCGTCGTACTATAAAAATGTCTCTCCCATTATTTAGGGCTTAATACAATTACCCAAAGATCACACAAGTTGGATAAGAAAATAATAAAAAGAAAATCCATAAAACCCTAAAAATGACCATTCAATTATTTTCGAGAAAATATTTTCAAGTTTTTACAATGTTTGTATTAGTAGTTTTATTCATGGTAAGAATTTCAGCATTTGGCATTAAAATCGACGTTTCAATAGACCATTGATCATCAACCGAGACTTTTCTCTCTGCAGTGTTGCAGAAAAATGTACTACATTTGTATTGATTTATACGTTTCTGTGAATATAAATATAACGCATCAGCAAAGACTAGATATAGACATGAGCCCAAAGAGTGGAACATACCTACCCTTGTAAAATATGAAGGTAAATCAATTCAGCTTCAACTGCTCTGTTTTAATATTCAATCAGGGTCTCCATTGACATTGACAACTGATTAATGTGCAGTATATTTTATTCACCACACAGATAGGCAAATTGCATATAAAAATGTGTGTGGCTGGAGCCATAAATTTATTTGAGTCAGTTTTCTTACTGAGATCTGAATGACATTCCATTAACATTTCATGAAATGTAATATCCTTACAAACGATTACTATCAGACTGTGCATCTTGAAAACAAAAGCGCTAAATAACTACATACATGAAAGCATATGGCAAAACAAAGTGAGACACAGAGCCTGAAATAACCACAAGGATAAATTACACCTTCCTGGCAACTATATCAAATCTACAGACAAGAAAAAATTATGTCGGGTAAAAGTGGGAGAGAGAAAGATGGTTTGTGTTCATAGCATGCAGGTGACTAGACTGCACAGAAACGAGGCTTAACCGCACTACACTCACTCGGCTCAACGACTACTTTGGAAAGAGTAGCAGGCAGAATACTTTCCACTTTCCTTTGCACAAGTTGACATGAGTTGAGACGCAGACGAAGGTAGAAGGAAAAACCCTTAAGGAAATGAAAAGGAGTAAAGCCCAACGGAACAAGCTCCGTGTAGTTCTCTCCGCGCTTTCCTCTTCCCTCCAGTCGTCCTTAGTGTTTGTCTGCTACATGAGTGGTTAAGGTGTATTAACATTCATGCCTGCCGTTCCATCCAATTTTTTCGGCATTTTTCCAATCTAGGTACGCTCTTCCTAGAGCAAAACACACTGCTAGCAAATACCGCGGAATACTCATCGCTCCACAAGCAACTTGTCTATTCAAGGATGAATGAATACTAAAATTCCAGGCATTTGGCCAATCAGTGGTCAAAAAATTGTACAATGAATAAAAATTGCTTAAATGATGAAAATAACAGAGTTTTTAAATTTCAACATATTTTCCAGGCTAGGGAAATTCTGCGAGTGTTGTTCTTCTATGTACCTTACTGCCTTTTAGTACACATCATGCTGATATTTCCTTTATCAGTTCAGATTTGATCAATCACTGCTAAACATATACAACTTTCCCCTAATATCCAATTGTGGCGGGAAAGTGTATGCGAGTTTTACGTTCGGTGCGTTGTGGATCCCACTGAATCGTAGGAAAGCCTATGCATTCGTCTAAAAGAAAAGAAATATGATCGCATGCATTGTCTACGCATCATATCAATATAGTAGACTTTAACTCAACATATTTCATATTGTGCATACGAACCTAATGACACATACTTTCCTAATGCACTCTGTACTACATACAGAGTACATACATGGTACTACCACATGGTAACCGAGGGATTGAGCCACATCCAGATATCGTGCAACATTAAGCCGACTGTAATGTGAAAGGGCATAATAGTATGTCTTTTGCATATGTGCCTCTCTTTCTCTCTGTGATGTTGGGTTTTCAAGATTTTAATACCTAATCGTCCTTTCCGTAAATCCATTTCAAAACTTGCATAAAGAGGGCTACAGGGAGTCGACAATGGCTCAATGAATGTAGAATCGTTTGTTCTTCCAAAAGATGGTTATATTAATATTGTAGAATATCTGGAAGTGGCTTAGACCTATTGGTTACATTACAAGATAGGTGGCCTGTATATTACGGTCTGTGCCTGAAACCATTTATCCTCGTTTTCATGCACAATATATATAAAACCCATTGCCCCCAGTATACAAAAGAGAAAATGTTCCAATACGGTATTATTATTTGCACGATATAAAGGCAATACGGCTCATATAGTCATAAAATTCGTGCTATTGCTAAAATTTCATAAACACACTGCAAACTGCATGTTAAATCCGAGCTGAAATATAACGGCATAAGCAATGCCAGTATTCATTCTTACTTATTTGCAGAAGTAGTGCATTATGATAGGCGAAAGTATTTAGGTATGTGGGAAGAAAGTTGTTTCTAGTGCTAAAAGTGGCCCGGGAACAAATATATTCACATATCAGCATTATGGTATTAGTGGCCTGGGTTTCTCTATATATTGTCAATTCGTGACGATATATTCTTCAACTATCTCATGAGACTACGTAGAGTACCTATTCTATTTCCATATGACCCTCTAAGGCAAAAAAGAAGAGGTTGACTATCGGAGAACTTTCTCCATAGTGTACCTACCTCCCCATTTAAACAGGTAGCACATTTGGAGTTGATATTGTCGTGTGGCTGAATGGCAGACATTATTCCTACCTCATGCATTGTACAAATGTATCTGCAATTGGAAATATGTAGTGGGTGCCTCCATTTGCACATGTTTTCAGCAATTTCGCACAAATGCACATTGTTTGGCGAACTGACAATGAATAAAGGAGCATTGACATACCTGCTTCGAAGCATATAAAAGCCTGCTATGACTACATGAAAGAAATGGGAGAATTCTAAATTTTCCTATGAATTCAAGGAAAATGTTATTCCCATTGTATTAAATCGACTGCGGCAAACGATACCGAAAATCTACTGCGTCAAACAAATGTTCTCGGATTAGATTCATTAGACCACTTTGTGCAGTATTCGGGCTATGCACAATCCTTATGCTATTATACTTTGTGTATCTATTATATAGAGAGGGACGAAACGCAAGTTCCCTATCATTATTGTACGCACTGCGCTGGGTGGCCGCATTTAAAATTCATTCTCAATGATACTGGAGACGTCATAATGTCACAAACAACAAAGACACGCCTTCGCAGCGTGTAGCCGTTTCTCGGCTCGCTTCTCATTCGCACACATCGGATCACACGGACCACCGCTGTATTTCTACTGCATCGAAGCGCCACACTACATTTATATTGATGAATTAAATTGCTGTTAACACATGCACAGTATACGCGCACATGGTTGTGCAATAAGGCGGAATAAATAAAAATTCCTACAACAATTATTGTAGATGCTCCGTGTAATTGCACAAAAGAAAACTTCGTAATCACTGTAAATGTCTGTTATCAATTTTATCACACTTATTCAGTGGATCAGCGAGTAAAAGCAGGCAGAACGAAAGTTTTCATTAGTACAACAACATGGAATTCGATGCAGCCAGGCTAGAAAAACTTTAGTACGCGAATGATTTGAAGCAAATAGTCTGACAACGACGATTACGAAGTTAACATACATCTACAAAACAGAGATTCAATTTAAATGAAAAAACTTGCAAGCTGTTCACAGATATTTTATACTCCCTGTGCTTTGTATGTAGAAGAGTGCTGGTGCAGTGTAAGGAAATATATGGAGGTGGAATTACTCAGCTTCTGTTTCTACACTAAAACACCATGTTGTATAGCGCGCAGATTGTTATAGACGTAAGATATAGCATTTCTGTAAGCGACGACGAATTGAGGGAAAAGGGCCTTTGTTTAATTTAAATCAGGGGGAGAATTCTACATCGGCTCAAGGATAGAATTCCAGATACCATTTACATTCTCTTGAAACAGATGAAGAGATAGATGCGGATATACATATATATTTCAAAACTCTGTGAGCAGTAAACTTAATTTCGTCTGAAATATTTTATATTGACGCACTAACTTTCTATGGAGTGGGAATGTTGAAGCTGGTGTGCAACTAGTGTGCGCAAAATTTATTTATTCATGTAATTTTATGCAATTACATTGAATTGTAATGTTGATTACGTATGAAACATTTGAAAAGTGAACTACATGCGAAGAGCTTCAAATTTTAAACCTTCCATTCCCCAAATAAGGGGCTTATGCTGTAAGTAGTCTTTGCTAATATTCATTAATGTAGGAATAGCGTTTACAAGGGGCAATTTTGTTTTGACTCCATAGAAACTTTAAGTTTTGTTGTTTTTGAAATTTTGAAAGTAAGTGAAAATTATTAAAGAGCAATTAACAAAAGTTGTGCTTTCAAAAAGTCGAATCGATATTTTCATAGTGGATACTATGTATACAATGGTTTTAGTTTTAGTACGAAGAGTGTATACTGACGTTGAATACGGAATGTACGTGTGAAGAATGTGTCTTACTGTTACTCTGATATGGGAACAAACCTGACAGACAGTATTTAATCGATCAGTATGTTCTCAAACTCCATTAATTTTTTCTGTTTGATTTCAACGGGGTGAATCTTCAAAATATTAGATAAAAAAGCAAAGGAATAGTATATTCCGACTTTACAAAAACATTTACCAGCATTTGAATGTATTCCAATAGTTTTAATTAATTTTTATGCATTCATTATTTTTTCACGATTTCTGTTATTTAATACTCAACTTTTAACAATATACGCGAAGCATTGCGTCCTTATCAGGAATTAAATCACATTTTCTTATTTGGGATTTGAAAATAGGTTTTTTGTAAGTATTTAAACATGTATACTGATAAGCTGAAGGCTTCAATGTATACGATTTCCATCCAACTGGTTGAGTAAAATAGAAAAAAGTGTTTAATCCAGCTTGTTGTTACTTGTGTGAAATTATTGAAATATCTAATATTTATGTACAGTGTACAGTGTGTCCCATAATGAACCGATGAAGTTTTGACACACTGAATAACAGAACGGTTAACTTTATTCAAAAGAGGTAAATGGGTTATAATTCTCAATGAGTGAGAATGAAGCGAGCTACTAAAATCGACCGTAAAAGTGGAGGGAAACTTAATGACGCCTTCACTCTTATCGTTGTCTTCAAGCTTTGTTGTGGTTTCAACATTGGAATTTTGCATTGGTTTATGTTTGCCAACGTCGGCAGCGGTGCCGTAATGTTAGCGAGTGTCAATGACAGTTCAAAGGACAATTTAATTTTAAACCAAGATGGAATACCAGTGGACAGAGAATTGTGAAAAGTACCGACTCGGCAGCGACAATATATCGAATTCGGGGGTGTTCAAATCACCAAATCTCACCCAAAATTTTTCGATCTTTCAGATTCCATTTACCTCGATTGAATCAAGTTAACCGTTCTTCAGTTATTAAATTTAAATAGTTCACCGGTTCACTATGGGACACCCTGTATTAATTTACATGCCCTGTAGCATTCAAATTATACGTCCCTCCATTTTGAAGAAGGAACTGATGAATGCCATGAATTTCATCAGGACAAAGGGAGCTTTAGAATATATAATATGAAAAACCACCACGAACTGTATACCTTACCCCATTGATTATTTGTAAGAGAACTGCGTGGGTGGGTACGGGTAGGAAAAAATCTATCAACTGTTATCACAATCACAATGCACTACGATATGAATGTGGTTCCACCTAAAAAATATTAGAAAGGTCCTAGGAGAAGAAATTCGAGTCATTTAAGAAGTAGACTAAAGATAGCTGAAACGACTAGGAGGTTTATAGTTTCTACATTGTATGTAGAAAGTATTGCGTGCATAAGTAGTAAAGCAAGATCGCATTAAAACTTTTGCAATCAAAAATTAGCTTTTAAGTTTTTGTGCACACTGTACTGTGCCTGAGAATATGAACGGGTGAAAATTGGTCTGCACAATTCAGCACAACAGGACAGCTGCTGTGTAGCATTAAAAGTCAGTTGGTCGAGAAGTGATTTGCTTTAATCAGAGGACTTGCTAAAATGGCAAAAAGTAGTCACCATTTGTCTTACATTGTTCAATACTTTGCAAATATGTGCAACGTAGAGTGAAATTACGGGCATTTGCCGAATATTAAAAGAATTCCATGCAAGTCGTCCAGTACGCTTTATGTTTACATACCTTAACAATTTAGAAGGCCATGCAAACTTTAGCATTGAGCACACTGACATTGTGAGTGACTGAGTCTTGCAAGAGAACAATAAAATTACAAATTCTTCACCACAAAAGCGATGGCTAAGCTTCCGTCCACATGCACTTGAGATCTTTGACATTATCAAGTCCACCGGTTCTGAATGCATGCTACAAATTCCTAAACACAATGTGACAAACTCTTACCAATAAAATTCTTCTATTCTTTAACCAAACGCCATGACATCATCCCCAACAATTGTTGTTTGGAATGTAATCTTCTTCTCCAATGAATTTAGTATATATTTTGTGTACACATGAAAGGTAGAATTCACTTTGCACACCGCACTAAATCTTGCTCGGCATGATCCAATTGCGTTTACAAATTTTTGTTTCAAATTGCGTTTAGTGTTGAACCTACATATGTACATTCGTTTATTTTTGTAAAAGGCTTCGTTTGGATAACGAATACAAGCGATTATAAAAGAGATGGATTGGGAGCATACATGCATAAAATATTTTGTGGAAAACAGACCGTTCTTCAATTTTAAATTAGGGGAAGGTGGGTACAATTGGAACGGGGGGACAGTTGAAACATCCTTATATTTTTGTGTTAACCTTGCTCTAATGTCGCCCAAATTTAAATTTAAGAACCATCTATCCATTTACCCTT
>JABASC010004222.1:0-12284 GCA_019776185.1 Plutomurus gul | reverse complement strand
AGAATCCGATTTTATATCAAACTGTAAAATTAGCCACTCAGCCACTGGATATTATCTGACTGAACTTGAATCTAAGGAGAAATGAAAACAAGCGAGACCCATCATGAGTTCCACATGATGTTCGTCAACGAAGAGTCTAGTGGAAGTACTGTTTGTTCATTGTCAACAAAAGATTAGCATAGGGATACGGATGTATGCAATACTTAGGGCACATAAGCAAACACAGCGTCTATCACTTAATTGCGACGAGGTTAGGCAGGGTGTCGGAAGGTGTCGGGATAAAGGTAGCTTTGAAGTGTATTTAAAATCAAAAGAGGAAAAGCAAATGAATCTTTATAATGTTAGTTGCATCTGATTCCGTGTACTCTCCTTTAAGAAGAAGATTTGGATGCGGTTGGTGCTGCTACATGCTTGATTAATAGTAGTACAGACGCTGGGCTGAGATACTATGGGTACTTATATTAAACATTTATATGATAAGTAGTTATAGTTACATGAACACTTTATTCAGCTGTACTTTGTTACCTACTTATAAAATTCATGTAAATGTTTGTACAGTATTTGGCCATTCCATCTGCTAAACAACCATAACTGTTTACGTTTTCAATGCATTGTCCCTACTGGTTCATTCCTATAACAAGACAAGTAAATACGATCTGATTTTGAACATCACCTAGGTTGTCGTGTGCATTTAAGGTTACGAGCAGTTCAAAGCTGAGTTGTGCCAAAAACGGTTTCTGTAAGAGAATTCTAACATAGTCACACAACGCAGGTCGGTTCACTCAAAACTGTGATGTATAAATACAATGGAAGTGTATTTACAATTTCCTTAGGTAATTGTCAACCTTTTCTTAGCAACAATCGACTTGTGAACTCCGTGTATCTGTCATATGTATAAGTGTGTAACTTTTAGTGCGCATCATTGTATATTGTCCTAAGTACATATTATTAAATATTTTCAGTTCGCGTATCTGTGACAAAATACCATTTTTAGCACAACATCCTGTTCAGTTAAGAAAGGTACCTGAGAAAGGCCAAAAAAGTCATTTGTAAGCCATCTAGCAAAACTGGATGACTTTTCCGTGAGTCAAAAGGAAGATGTAAAGATGATTGTTTGTGCTATATAATTTGTAACAAAGCAATAAACCGGCTGAAAAATCATTAGAAACTAAAGTGCTTTTAAATTGAATCGCTTCTTGAAATATAGTGAAATGGGAGATGAGAGTATGTAGTAAGCAAGGTATTTAGGTTGTTGTTGCTGGAATGTGTTATGACTATGACAAAGCAAAAGCAGGAAAGCACAGGAGTAAAGAGTAAGACGGAATACGGAATAAGTGGTACAAAATGTTGCACTGTACTGCAGACAGTTTATGTACTACACTACTCGAAGTGGAGGTATGCACAATTTACTCACTACACTTACTCGTCTAATTTAATACAATTTGATGAAGCAAGGAAGCTGAGTTGACTGAAATATGGTTAAGTACGGAGATGAGTAGAAAAACGAATTTGACAAGTCTTACGGAGTTATGCCAGCGCTGACAGACTCGCATTTATAACTAAACAGTAGCTAGAAGTTTGGCAAGACTTGGCTCTCATACTGTACTATGGCGAAAACGAAACATTGTTTATGTGTGTACAAAGAAAACCATTGAGTGAGCAGCACTACAAATATACAATGCACTCCTCTCTCTCTCTCCGTGTTTGTATGCGTATTAACTGGTGGAGGTAGGCAAAGTGCTAGCTGTCTGTAGCATTCTCAAAATCTCCCACAGCAAAACATGTACTTTGCAAAGTCTCTTATAACATCTTGGCTAATAAGGTACATACATACATAACTGGTAATAGTGGATGGTTATGTTAAAAAGGCAAAACTTCCCCTGTACACCAAAGTAAGAAGCCTTTTTGACTTTTGCACACTTATTTTGTGTCAATAACAGCACTCAGGCTTTTCACCACCTTTGTTCCGGGTCTCTGTCTGGATTTCGCTAGTACTATGGTCTGGTGTAAGGCGGGGGAAATTGCATACACACATGTACTATGTATCTGTATATAGGCACTAGGCACTTTTTTATATTTTGTCAGTTTGTAAGGAGGGGGCGGGGTTATATCCCCCTATGTCCCCTAGCTTTCAAATGCTAATCCCTTTTGCATTAGATCAGATTCGAGTGCATTTGTGATGTCTGAGTTTTTAGTTACCCTTTGTATAAGGTTCACAAGTGTTGTAGCTGTAGTGTACCGAGTCAGTAATAATGTCAGATCGGATCTTGTTGAAGCCGGAGTTTATAAGTTAAGCACTTGTGTGCCAAATGGGATAATAACATTTGGCCTTTTGGACACATTTGTACCCAAACTGCAAGCCAGGAATTTTCCATACAAGATAGAATTTCATCATAAATTTTCTGCGTCAGTCTGCATCGTACGAAGAAGCTAAGCTTTCCTAGTTTCCTCGTTCGATGTGAGAACGAACCACGAAATAATTTTGTTAAAAATGTTGTAGCACATATCCCGACCTGAATAAATTGCTGGAGGTTGAACCGAGAACGTATTTGAATAGGCGAAGCTTTCTCATTAACCCAGTGAAAATGATCTGCTATCTGCAGGACCTAGAATCAATTTCCATTGTAAAAACTGCGGTTTAATTTTTCTGCCGATCAATATAAGCCATAGAATTCATGGTAAAATAGTGTTAAAGTGTACTTTCAAAATATGGCGAAAGAATGATGCAGGTGGTGATGCTGTTAAACTTTCAGCAAGCACACTATATAAATATATTTATAAAAAAAGCCTCTCGATAGATTTCTGGAAACCAATAAATCTAACCTTAAAAGATGTGATGGTGTGTGACGTAAGGGATGCTATCAACCATGATACATCCATCCGCTTGCCTGCTACAGTGTCAACAGTATGAGAGTAGGAAAAGGCTTATATACAGAAACACGATTGCATTATAAATTGACTTCCTGTAAATGTCACTAAGGCTAAGGCAGCCTTGAGTGTGATATCAAGTTTGTCGGTTGTTATAGTACTGCTAATGGTGGCGCACTACAATAGACGTTCTGACGAAATAGGAAAAGCAGTTTAGGTTTCATTCGAACAGAACATTTTTCCCTACTAGCTCTGATGTTGTTTTCCAACTTTCTTTGTTATGGCTGTAGGCAATGACTTGAAGTGAAAGGATGTGTGTACTGTGAAAACACACGGGTTGCGGAGCTTTTGCTATTACCAACTTTTTCTCTGTGTTCTGTTACTTGTAGCAGTTTTCGCAAATTTTTAGCCGTGTCTGTCTGTGCGACTTACCTTTACGAACTGTGTTATATGTACACTACAGAAATACACTTTGAAATGCTTTTGACTGGTCTACACTCTACGCTCTGAAGAAAGTCACAACAAACAACAGTTTTTTAAAGCAACAACAAATAGACCATCCACTTTCCTCCACATACTTTTTCTCTTCAGATACAGATACCACACACAGGTACTATAGATTGTATGTCGTGTCTGTGAGAATAAATGGCCAAATATTTTGATGTACCTACTGTACGAGGAGTGAGATGGAGCAATGACACTACTTTCCGGTATTCTGGGAGTTATAGTGATTGACACGCTTTGACTTGCAAATACGCCTGTGGATAAGTAGAGCACTTCTTCGCACGAAGAACTACAAGATTTTGATTGGATTTGCTTTCCTTCTACATTATTTTGTTTCTTCATGGTTTGCTTCATACAAAAATGATTGGATGAACCCAGAGGACTATAGATTCTTCTGTTTGTCTGAAACTGTACAGAAATAAATTGCCGTTTATTCGAAGTGGCTGGTATTTTAAATGTACATGCCAATTTCACCTTACTACTTGAACTAGACCATTTCCACATCCTGAATGGCACTTTGAGCAGGTGTCGCTGCGTGCTTCAACCTTTGTAGTATAGGTAGTTAGTATTTTATGATGTTGCTTGGGGCTGCTTTGTGGTATATGGTTGTTTTATTTTTTGATTGGCTGATTTGTTATCCGCTGCAAATGATGACAGGGAGGTGACAACTGCTTAGCTGTGCTTTGCGCCAGAAGAGGATACAAGTAGCTGCAATGGTGGGAATGTTGCAAAATGAATTTCTTCTTGCTTAGGACATGATGGCAAACGAATGAAGTCAATTTCACTGGTGAAAGAAACTAGCATAGCCCGCTTCTTTACATAAAATGGATAAGAATAATGACGTGCACTAGGTGGAATCTTTCATACGTCAAAGTTCCTAAAACTTTTCAGACTGTATCACGCCTAGTGTACGTATACATATTACAGCCAACAGTTGAAGCACGTCTCTTGCCGTACATTTCTCCAATGTGTGGTATCTATTTAGATATATTGGCTTTCTTTTTCTTCTTTCTCTTCTCCACCACCAGTCTATATCCTCCGAGTTTGGAAAGTCGGATTATATCGGCTATATGCGTATGCCATCTAATACAATGCTCATGCAGAAAGGATGACAGGAGGGGAAAGGACTACTACTACACATATCTGTTACGTAGTAGTATGGTGGTGTCCTATAGTGTAGAATTGGGAATTGGAAGGGTCATTTCCTGAGTGGATGAAAGATTGTGCTGAGGTGGTTGATTTCCATTTTCGATCTGCTGTCTTGTCTTAAATTCCTCATGGAATGGATAATCCCTGCTCCCTTAGGATTTGCCAGCAGAAAAGATAACTTCCATCAACCATATAACCTCAATGGCTCTTCTATTTATGAACATGAGGGAAAGAGTAGTACGGCTGTTCGTCTTCCTGGAAAATGGCGAAGATACACTACACTACAAGTTAACCTTGAAGTACATGTATCTTCCGAGCTATTCCACTTTCCCAGATAGCATCTTGTCGTGTGTATTTCACTCGGTAGTTTTATTTTATTAGTCGTATTTACAGTGACTCAAGTTGTTCACACACCTAAAATGTGTGGCATGTGCATTGTACATTGTCTGCATCATCCGTACAATGGCTCTACGCTAGATATTTATATTACCTATGTGTGTGTGTGTGTGTGTGTGTGGATAATTCTGCAGCAACAGCAGCCTAAGAGATCTATACTTCTTAACGCGACTCTTTCTCCTATATCCAATAATGCAGAACAATGTCATTTGAAAGTTCTTTTGCACTTAAAATGGTAAAATGGGTCGTAGATATTAGCCGTTGGCACTAAGGAGAGAACCGAATTGAATTTCACAAAAAGCCTTCAGCTCCTTTTTAAATATTAATGTTCTATAAGTATGCATCTTTCTCAGACGAAAATCTTATTTCTCCAGGTGACTGCGAAGAATTGAAACAAAGTAGGAGAGAGGAATAGAATCTATCGCTTTAGCAAATTGGGTAGAAATTATTCAACATTTTCAATACTCTAAACATGTATTTTATTGGAGAACGGCTGTCTCCCAGAGAGATGCTCTCTACTACCTTCATCGTAAGGGAAAAGTAGTGAAATCGAGATGTGCAATAACATTGCTGAATGGTACAAGAGATCTAAAATTATATATCGTTCCTTCCTACTTATATACATTAGGTGGATTCTGCTGCTACGGTTATGTGCAATGTGAGAGGGGAAATATTCATATAATACATTCAGGAAATGAATGTATGTATGTGGCGGGGAGGTACTCGTTCGTTTAAAATACATTTGCGCCGTGAACATGTAAGAAATAAAATTGATTTACCATTGATGGGACAAGTGATACGTACGGACGAGTTATGTAAAATTGAATTGAGTGCCAAGATCAGGAGAGTTACTTGTTACATGTGTTACTGAAGTGAACACCTAACAATGAAAATGTTATATATATTATTACATGGCATAAAGAGAGTACTTGTAAGTACGTATGTCCGACTGACTCTGCATGATCCTTTCAAGAGAATCTTTCTCTCTCGCCTTTTACCCTGCTCAGCATTTCAGGATTTGTTGTTCTTACATATGTATGTTTTTAACCCCTTTAAGTTTGTTTAATGAGGAAAGGTTGTGCGTAGTTAATGTATTCAGCGGATCCCTTTTTATTGTTTTCATGAGGTGCTCCCCGGGGATACGACTCTCCATAAGCATTACTTATGCTCTAACTTTACAGTAGAAGTGTGCGGTGCACAGGGTGGCTCAAAATACAAAGCTTTTATAACAATTTTGACTAATTGCGAGGGTACAGAAGTCAAAATGCTCAGTAAATTATAAAATAAAATTTTTGTGGTTGATAAAACAGATGTTTCTAAAAGACTTCTACATTTTTTAGTTTCTAAAATGTTTTTATATTTTGAACTTCCATTTTTATTCCAATGGAATATCGTAGGCTCCTTTTTGATTATATGTATACTATTTATAATCCAAGAAAAATCCATTATTTATCTAAATACATTTAATTTTTTAATATTCTTATTTGAAATTATGTAGAGCCTTTTAACCTTTGAAACGGGAGAGATTATCAAGTGTGCTGAGTTGTTAAATGCACCTTGTATGTTCATGTAGCTTTTGGGAGGTGATAGTGCGGATAAGCATTCATTATCAATTTGGAATACATTTAAATCCTAAACATATCTTGCAGACATTTATTCTTGTACATAAATAACGACACGTCCACCACCGCTTGGTTTAGCTGGAAAGCACAATATTCTCCATCCCCTAAAAGTAGAACTTGCATACTTCATTACCATGAGATTCAAATGTGTGTTACAATATAATTTAGAGTACTTCATGAGAATCGTAGCCCCTAGTCTATCTATTTAGCCACCAGTCGCCCGTTAACTTTTCCTGCATATTACTTATTGATTCTGTAGGGTTTTTCATGAGAAATAGGAGAGAGTACCTATAAATGTATTGTGCATACATGAGTGCAGGTGTGAACCTTGATACTCTTCAGTTTATGTGCTGTACCGCTAGCGAGCCACGGAGCGATATCTTCTCGTCATGTGTGGAGCTCTCTTTCAAATGTTATCCTAAGAGAGTAAATACTACTGCTACATGCTACACAGCAAAGCTCCTACGTTACTTATTTGTATCAGGTAGAACGAGAAAAATATGTATGGATGTGATCGTCTACATTTTCGAAGATGTACAGTACACATTAGAATTCCCTGCTGTGCATTAGGTGAAGAAATAATGGTAGTGTATCTTCGCAAACAGGCATTTTACTTGCAAGACATGCCACGCAGTAATAGTAGGACGTTAGGAAAGACCTTCCTTTAACTTACTCTTCTTTATGTACTTTCCTGAGTACACCTACATTGTGGCAGAGGTTGTTTTTATTGTGTTCTTGACTTTTCTACTTTTGACTTCTCAATTTCATGCCTGATTGTATCACCATGAAAAAACTTTCTCAGAATTTAATGTACGGGTGAATTGAATTGACACGATGGTGTTTGTAGAGCCAAGTGGAAAAATTGCAACACATCAAGAATGATTGAGTAACTTGATCGAATTGAAACGTATGCTTTTTCCCCCTAATATACGACAACGTTGTATAATTTCGATTATGTGTATTTTTATCCCTTTTGTAAGACAATTGTTAATTAGTGTTGTTGTAATTGATTATGTACCTTCTCCAGTTTTTTTATACTTCTTTGAAAATTAGGTATTTTTATTTCAAGAAAGCGACTAATACAGGAATCAGGAACGCCACCGCTTCAGTTTCATGAATATATTTTTGAAAAGCAATTAAATTTACTAAAATTCAATGTAATTGATTTTTTGTAATAGTATATTCTGCAAAAGTTCAGGATTCTGTAGTCTCTTGTATATACGATTACTTTGTATTCGTAATTATAAAAGCACCTCTGAAAAGACTTGTTTACCGACTCGTCCAGTCTTTGTCTGTGTGCTACACAGACTAATTGCTACAGCGTATCCACCTTTTCCCGTATTTCAGAAAACCGTACACAGATACTGTTGCGATTGTGATACTCATGTTGGTTGTAAGTATGTATAGCAAGTATTGCTCTGTTTCTTGTTGCAATATCGGTGTACTCAATAAATGTCTTGTTACGGTAACTAAACTAAGCTTGGGCTTGTTTGTTCAATAAGCAAAGGTTGCAACTTAAAGAAAAGTTTAATGGAATGTGTTCAGACGCAAATATTTTTCCTCTGAGGTTGTATTAAAATCTGACTTTTCCCTTGTACTCTCCGACTGCTCTTTCCTTTTTAATTAAAATACTTCGATCAATATTTAGCTACTGCTTCTTTGCATATACTGTCTTACAGTAGTAAGGTTTGATTCAGTTCCTACTTATTTTATTTATGCACTGCCTCCAACCGGTTGTTTGTAAGTACCTCTCAAAACTCTTATTATTATACCACTTACTTTTCTTATAGAAGGTTTACATTTAGCCAGAATGAATTAACTAACCAACTAGAACAGAACTTGTATATATATATGATTCGAAATGAACTGAAAGAAGTTGAATGAAATAAACTATTAGGCAGTAAGCGAAACCACTCACCCTTTCGAAGAAATAAATGGGAAAGAGCAAGAGCACATGGTGCGGCGTGTAAAGCTAATGAAAGGAATCCACGAGAAAGACGAATAAGAAACGTTAAACAGAATGCAGATAATAAATAGGAGTCTAACTAGTAGAAATGCTAAATGCCAAATTGAAGAGAACTCTTAACTGTGTCTGGTGTGGTATTTGAAGTGAAAATTGTACGTATTGAAAGTAAAGGTGGGTGCACAATGCAGCAATGCAAACTCGGCTGAAGGCATCCAAAGCCTGGTATTTCACTTTCCGTTTCACCATGCATTTCATTCGTGCTAACTGCTAAGGATAGTTCTACTTCTGGATTCGTACTTTCAAGTATGTTAAAACAAGTATGCTTCAGCTCAGTATTCTCGCTTTGTACTTACTAACTGAAGCATGCTTGAGGAAAAGTCAATTCAAGTTTAGTTTTGCTTTTCAGGTTAAGTGAATGAGACTTTCCTCCACTTCCCCTGTTCCCATTGACTTTTTTCAATGGTCATCATACTTACTTTGTTCTAATGTGGTAGTATAACATTAAAATTGATTGTATAAAGCCAAAAGGGAAGGTAGTCCGAATGTTGGTGGGATCGCTGGAATTCTTTATCTACCATGTCTACTACGCAATACATGGCCAATAGAGTAATTCTATACTTATAGCGCACTTTGTAGTAGTTCACGTAGTGCTAATACAGGGCAGCCTCTTATTTTGCCGTCCTTTGAGTCCAGTTCATTCGCAGAACCGTAGGAGTTGGACACAAGTTTAGTTCTTATTCCCCATGTGGCAGTAAAGGAATCTTGTAAATTTTTAATGGCCACATTTTACTCATGAGTTACGGTAGACTGGGGAGAATAATTTTTCCCCCTGAACTTTTTACGTCTAATGTGATAAATATCAATTTTAACTTTTTCATTTTTGCAGGTGTTGGAGCTGTAGCTGATTTGTCGAGCTTCAGGATACCATCTCGCTGTCACACTACACCTAGTGTGCAATGCATGATTAAATTTGATTCCATATAATGAACCGAAAGTGAAAACCACAAAACTGCGCTTTCTACTAACTCACTACAATGCTCACCCTTCTGCTGCCAACAGATGGGAAACCCGGGAGCAGCAGTCACGGTCCTGTTACTCACCAGTAGACCTGACAATGTGTGGCAGTGGATAAAAGGCTCTCTGCATAACTCCTTTGAAAAATGAAACGCGAAGTTTTGTGATGTCTGTTTTAATAAAATTGTGAAATTTACTTTTCTCATTTCCTCCATAAATTTCTTATGCGTATTGAAATAACTCAGACGAGACGTCAGGAAGAATAAAAAGACATGAAATAATTACAGTGGCAGTCATTATTCATCGCCATGAGTAGTCTGTTGGACCATTTAGACAACAATCATAGTGATGATGACGAAGATGATGCCATCCATCGACTCTTCCCCAAATGTAAGCCAAGAGCCTCGTCTCTGTCTCTTTCCCCGTCTCTGCAGCCGTTTGGTGATGACTCAACGTCTACTTCTACATCTGACTCACAACTGCCCACGTCAGAATTAGCCGTTTCCTTTGCCGAGAGTAAAAATCGTAATATTAATTATCGTCCTACTGTCTGTACTAATAACCACCTCAATCTGTCAAATAATCGCAGAAGCTCTTCTAACTCAAGTAACTTTAATTATGAAGAGAATCATATCTTGTTTAATTCTTCTGGAAATCAGTGCGAGCACGATGAACTAGTTGCACACGAGATTGTTGATCACACTTCTTGTACACATTACTATGAAAATAACAACTTTAGTTCGTCAAAAAATTCCATTCTTAGTTTGGGTGTGTCTCCGTCTTCACAAACTTTAACTAAAAGCTTCAGTGAGAAGTCAGCCAAGAAGTCAATTACACTCTCAGCCAATTGTAAGCAGCAGAGAAAAAGTGAGTCCAGCAATAATATCCAACACCAACAGCAGCCGCACTCGCGTAACGCATCAAAGAATTCTCGCCGTGAGCACCAGAATAGTAATAGTACAGTGTCTAGTGGTGGTAATAATCATCGTCACCACCGTTTTAACAGCAACTCTGTTACAAATCATAATTCTTGTCAAGGTATTGGAAGGATTGAGAAATTGAAAGTTGGCACTACTTCACCTTCCTTTATCTCAAACCAAGTGAAAGGAAAAAGCGCGAAAGGAGGACAGCGTGACAAAGGTAGAGAGAAACTTTTAAACTCGAGTAACTCAAGTGTAAAGTCTCCGTCGTCTTTGTCATTGGTTTCGCACGGCTCAGTTGCAGGAATGGAATGCGATACTTTAGACGACCACTTCGACAATGGTATCGGAAGTGGTGGCAGTGGAAGTGGGAGTAGTAGCGGCGGGAGTAATAGTCACAGTAATGGAAGTGCTTTTTCAGAAAATGTTCTGCCTGGTGTAAGTGTCAGTGTTGGCAATATGGCTGTTGCGGGAGTTGGCAGCGTTGGCAGCTTACGTGACTCCCGCATAGAAATTGCAGGGGGTAAGAAACAAACCAAACATAAATCAATTTAAAAAATTTGTTAACATATTATTACTTTCATGGATTCAAAATTATAAGCTCATTTAATGACAACAGTCACTTTACAAAATAAATTATAATAAGTAACTATAGATAGCTACGCACTTAAAAAAACCAATTTCAATTTGCTACTGACTTATTTATTCTCCTGCAATTTACCATAAAAAATAAAATGTTTGCAGTTAAAAATGAAGGACAAATCTAAAGTGCAATCAAAAAGTACTGTACCGTCAGAGCTTTGAAAATAACGCTTATTATTTGCGTACGTTTTTTGTGTGACCTATGCTTAGTGTGTTTTACATTCTAAGAGTTAACGCGTTACAAAATGCGAAAACCCCATAATACAGAAAGGACACATAAAAAACGTAGAAGTTGCGTACCGTGAGCCTTAGTCTTAGCTTAAGCCTTTAGCAACAATGTTATGAGTTGTGCCAGGTACATCAGAATCTGACCCCATAATAATAACTGGGTAGTGGACCTATAAAGGGATTTCTCTTGCGCTTGCAGTTTGTTATTTTTCAAACTGATTAACTAGAAACTGGATAATTTCCCCATTCTAGTTTTAGCTTCGATAAAACCAGCGTTTCCTAATGCATCAAATGATGCCAACCTCACTTATGAGAAAATTCATATGCAGTTACCACAGACATTTAAATTTTGACCTCATGTTAAGTAAATGGAGAAACCATCATTTTTGAAAATATACGAAGAATTTCCCCATTTTTGTTTTTATTTTATTGGACAGAAGGTAACTTCAAGTATGAGTTCGTGAAAACCCCATTAGGCTAAAACTTCATTACTTACAATATCAAAATTATGATTGTCAGCCATTTCGTCACTTAAAACAAATTGATTGTTAGGGCCAGTAACTAACTGGAGCACTTTATACTTGATCGGAAAAGAAATAATTCAAACCGTAATTCCGCACTTATTCAAGATAATCTAACAACCCTTTTTTTGATCCGCATAGGTCGAGAGATTTTTTCCCAAAATCGCATCAGGGCTGGTCGTCGTTTAAGAGGTAACCAGTTATAAATCTTAATAATTATTCTTGTCAATTGGAAGGATTGAGAAATTGAAACTTGGTGCTGCTTCACAACTTTCCTTTATCTCAAATGAAGTGAAAGCAAAAAAGCTCGAAAGGAGGATAGCATGACAAAAGTAGAGAGATATTTTTAAACTCGAGCATATGCAAAATTAGGTGCAGTGAAAGCTTATTATGATCACTCTCTAATAAGGTGAATTGTTAGTCGTGCATGAATGAATTACAAGTAAATTACGAT
>JABASC010004221.1:0-12286 GCA_019776185.1 Plutomurus gul | reverse complement strand
GGGGGGGGGGGGCAGGACTCATACGCGCCTGGTTGCACATGTATCAACATTTTTACCGCAAGACACTTGTTCCAGAGCTGCTTGCTTGCCTAGAATGTATGTGAATTCTCATTTATAACGTATTGAATGCTGATGTAGGCAGCATAAGGGAGACATGGACTGAGATCGTGATCTGTCTATGTCACACTCTTTCAATCTCTCATCATGCCATCCCAAGTGAACGCGTCGTCGTAGCTGTTACACTTTAATAATGATTCTACTAATTATCTGCCTCTTTTTAATTGCTGGCACAATAATGCCTACCTATGCAATTTTTGCACTGCAGTCTGATTTTTAGTTTCTGTGTAACTTATCCTTGTCCACGTGTCACGGCCACCTGAAAAACCACACTGAATCATTTCCACGTTAACATCATGTATTTAACATTCAGGTGGTTTTATCTGCTGACTCTGACACGATTATCTTTTCACTCATCTCATTTCAATTGTCAGCCTGTCATTTCTGTTTACATTTTATTTAGCGCACATAATATTATATAATAAATAAAAACTTTTATTGTTATTATTAGGTGCTTTGCCTTTTGTCAAGCCTCTTTCCATAGGATTTCGATGTTTAACCTCTCATTATTGGAGCTAGGCTCAAATCAACACTTTCCTCCATGGAAAACAGTTACATTTATGTAAGTGTTTATATAAAAACTAATTATAAATAGTGTCTGTAGCGGGGAATAACCATTATGGGTATTTCATGTTACGTTTTTGTGAACTCGTTCTGTCTAGATCGAATTCAGATGTAATCAGACTTCACAATTGACAAACACTTGTCACCGTTCTTAATTGGTTGATATTTTTATCCTAATTAATTCCTAATGACATTTTGTCATTTCTTCCCCAAACATTTGCACAAGCCGACTGCTTAATTAGTAATTAAGAAAAAATAGAGGATGAAAATTAAAAATGCACGGGAAGAAATAAACATTTCGGAAGTAGAAGGTCTTGTTTAAAAGGACAGTCCTATTATTGGACAAGGCAATGGATTAAAGAATAGAAATACATGGGAAAGTGAGGATTTTCCAGTGTAGAAAATTGGAGTTTAGCATGCGAAACTCACGTGTGCCGATTTGGTCACCCGATGCTCAGCAGATGAAACCAGTTTTTACCTGTCCAAATAGTTTCGCACTGCGCACACTTTCATGAAGGGAGCATCATGTACCTTCATGTGCCACCCCCAACAATCCATCAGCAACAAATGAATAAAGTTGACAATGTCCAAGCTAAAGAAGTGTCATCCCCATTTTGGGGATGGGCAGATACCAAACGTATTACTAAATTTCTACCCTTCTCCTTTGTTCAGCTTGAAGGCACGGGGCCCTCGTCCCTTCCCATTGTTACGCCGCTGTTTGTGATTTTTCTTGTACATGCGAGCATTCTGTGACCGAAAATGTCAAATGAGCTGTCGCAGCTGTTAATGTGACAGTCACAGTCAATATGATTGCAAAATAAATGTTACACGAGGTTGTATTTACCAACAGACAGTCAGTTCAGTCGGTGGGGATTCATTCACTTCTTGAATGGCTGTTGTCTCATCATGAGGATGATCGTACGATCATCATTACATGTTAACAGTCCATCACCTGAGCCTTTTTTTGCAATAATTCACTTGCACATATCCCACACACCACAACGGTATTATTATAATACACCACGAGCACATGAATGAATTGCCATAATTTAATTTCTATTCGTCGACTCGAACGTAATCATTCATATTAATAATTGTAAATGTAAAAGGTCAATTATCAGTCTCATCCCTGAATTCCATGATTCCCCATGCCACGATGATGCTCATGGGTCAGTTGTCTCCCCCGTGTCTCCCCCGAAGGAAACACGTGTTGGAAACTTTATGATTTTATATTATATATTGCTATATGAACAGGGTTTCGTAAATCACGCCCTTCCAGCAAAAACCCCATCAGAATGGGATTAAATAATGTAATTTTATGATTAAATGTGATGGGTTTAATTAATAGTTCCTATCTCTTATAACATTAATTATTATTATTGTCAGATTAAATACATCAAGCGTCTTTGTGATTAAACATTTGATCACAATAACTAATATTAGTCATAAATTGGGTCATTTTCACTTAAAAATTCGGCAAAAAAAAAATTTTGGCGGGCAAAACTTACTTTGGGCACGATTCATTTAAAAAGTTGAGCGTATTAAATAAATTCGGTCCCACTGTGACAATGAAACCCGAAACCCTGAGAGTCACCAGACATTGAATTATGGTCTACTCATCAAAGATCATTGTGTGAACATGCACCATGCACTGTCATGCGTTAAAAACCTATTGTTAGCTCTGGTCTGTGTTTTTATATAAAATGGTTGCATATGATTGCCTCATGTCAAATAGCGTAATGTCATCACTCATCAATATAAAATAAATCATGCATTTGGTCTGTGCATGATTCCACATTCAGGATCATGAATCATGAGTTAAGTTATTATATAATAAATGTTGCAAGCATTAATTTTTCTGCTGTAGTAATTCAGCTGGAGGTAGATGCACACACATTAAACTATGGAATGACGCAATGTTTCCAGTTCCTTACTCTTTCCATACAGAAACTCGTTCAAGTATCTTCCTCGTTTTTTTTGCACACTATTTAAATTTAGTGCAATTAAATTTGTTATGAAATTCTCGAACGCCAGTAAACCCCAACGCTTTAATTTTATTCGCTCAAAGTTCAACAATAGTTTAGAATTTTCGAAATATTTATTTCGTCAAAGAGAATATCAAATCAAATTACATTTAATGCACATGGTAATTAAAGCATTCGCAGAGAAATGTTGTGTACCTTGCATAATGTTGTGTGAATATTGGGTCTTTGGACAGCTAATGAGTGCTTTGTATGGGAAACAAAGTAAAACCCGGTTGCTGCTGCTGCATGTGTATATTACAGAGGGGAATTTCCGAGTTTGCCCACGCCAACTTTCTCAGGCCATCAAGCATCGAACGTTGTGGCTCCACTCTTCCTTCCTTCCATGAATTCACCGAATAATGTGTTGTCTCTAATGCAATAGCAGACATTGTATCTGTAATTAAATGTTAATTGTTGCAATTTCTTTAAGAAAATAGAAAGTTGTAAAATATTCTGGATGTAAAATGTAAAATTAATGCGGGAGGCTGTAGAATCTTTTGGTTGATGGAGATTGCAGTGAACAAATAGACAAAGGAGATCTCTGAATGAGAGCGCCCTTGACCATGACTTTTAGAAGGTCTCGACATACATTGTTGCTAACTTGTCCCAAATGCATAAAATCGCACAGAAACACAGGTATCCGCTCTATTTTGTCCCAAAGTCAAGAGTCAGCTATAAATAAAATATTTATTTCAGAAATTTCTCAACGAAATGAATATCTTTTCAATCAATTTTCCATACTTTTTCCTAATCAGAGCGACAGTCAGTCATTTATGTACAAAATGGCATCAAATACATTTAAAATATATTTGTGTCATTTTGGACACTGTCCAAAAAGATTAATTTTGGACACTGTCACGGACTAATTACTTGTACTCTAACTAAATTTGGATTAAATGGTAAAAAGTAGGTCCGGTTCCAGCAGCAGGATACTAATTTGAATAGGACAGTAAAGCCTCGAGGCGATTTTGGCCAATGAGCAATGATTACATGCAAAAGAGTCTGTTCGATTGGATTCTATTTAAAAGCCATGACATGACTTAAGAAATAAAACAAAGCGAATGCATTCTCAAACTGTAAAAGTCCTTGAGCAGAGCTAAAGGGTTGATGAATCTTCTCTTTTAATGTATGAAAAGTCTGCATACTCCTCCATTCCCATTGTTGTATTTTCTTGCAGGTTCAGTTGTATTCAACGTGTAAATGAAAATTGCATGTAAATATGGAAAGAGAAGCCAAAATGTATTCATAGAATCACGTTTTAAGTCTTTGTTCTTGGATCGAGTACAACCGTGGTTTCGGGTGTAATTATCACATTGGGATTAATTGCTGTGATTAAACGTTTGATCACAGCCACGCTTGGTGTGATAAATATTATCTATATATTATAAGGGTAATTAATCCCATCACATTTAATCACAGCATTTAATCCCACTGTGATGGGATTCTAGATGAAAAAGTATGATTTACGAAACCCTGAGTACAACTTTCTGTTATTTGCATTAAATCGCATTCTCTTGTGTTTCACCCGACCGACCGACCGCTCGTGAGTTTATCGTCGACCTTGCTAATTGGATTTTGCATTCTGGGAAACTCACTCAAACGATTTCCATTAAAATATAAACCTAAAACCTGCGAGGAGAAAGTCTTCAGTTAAAAGTCTTATCCACTGGTTGGTTCTTTGCATTGAATTTGCGATAAGGAATTGCACATTTTTTCGATGAATCGGATAAAACGTAAAGCCTGTCAGTGATTAGCAGAGCAGCAGTTGAGAATTTTGCAGTGTGCGCAGATTTTGGCAAAATTGCCAACATGCAATGGTGGTGTGATCTTTTTCTTGGATCCCATTCAATTTCTTATTATTCCTATGTTTTTATGCATGTAAATGCACTTTTAACGTTTGTCGACTCACTTCTACTTTTTGCATGCACTTTCCTTTGCTGCTCCAAACGAATTCCATCATTTATCGACGCAAAAAATTGGACGGCCGATGACATTGATCTGATTTGATTGTTTGTTGCTTTTAATTAAATACTAGGGGGTTATTATTTCGTAGCTGGACATCTACGCACAATATTTGCACATTGTCTCGTGGCGAAATTCTCTATTCTGGTTTTAAGCAGTTCATGCGCTAAAGATCGCAATAAAATAAATATACTAAGACAGAAGACATACGGATGATGCAATTTTCTGATTAATATGTACATCTAACTTTATCGTCTGTATGGATGCATGTGAGTCTCTTTCCAAGTACATGTGCGTAGTTGTGGCCGAATTTTTGCACTTGAATAGAGATTATTTACCGAGAAACTTCGTTGCAGAGAATCTGCGACAGTTTTGTAGTGCGAATTATGCAGAAATCTTCATGCAAAGTTAATCTTATCATTTTTTGGTGGCCGTATCGCCTATGACCCATTATGCACGATTGAGACTTGTTATCAGACGCTAATCAAGTGATTGTTTCGAATATTCTCGGTGACTTTGAATAGAGGACGATGAGGACAGTGCCATTTACTTAACAACTAAATCTCCTCAAGCTCAGCAAGTAAATCCATGCAAATTCATAATAAATACTAGCACATGTACTTTATGTAATTTTGACAGAATGTCTGTGTATGTACATCGTGACTTGATGAAAATTGTGAATATTTAATATTCCAATAAATTTTTTTTTCCATGCTGGAGTTTAACCAACGAAAGTAGTTATTGGTTTTCATCCAGCTTTTACAATGGGTTTGTATTAATCAGGGTTCTGGATGTGATTATCACAGTGGGATTAATGTATTTAAAACATTTGATCACAGAACCGTTTGGTGTGATTAATGTGATCTACATGTTACAAGGGATTACGAATTATTCCCATTTAATCACAAATCACAATATTTAATCCAACTGTGATGGGATTTTAGCTGGAAAAGTGTGATTTACGAAACCCTGATATTAGTACTGAGAATCTGTGCACGGATGTGTTTGAACTGTTGCATTGATATTGAGCACGTACGCAATGCCCTACGAGTTAAGATATCCTATAAATGTCATGCAATGGTCCAGAACAAGGCTCGTGTGTAAATACTTGCCGGTCGGACATTATCTGCTGGTTGCACTGAGTTTTGTAGATCACAACCCATCCTCATGTTCCCTTCCACATGGAATGAATGATGACAGATGACTTTTCCTATTTCTACTTAAAGGATGCACCGAGCAAATCAAGAAAAGATTATTCAGAATCCAAAATGCATTTCATTGCCCTTGGACATGCGATCGTCACAACTTGACAAAGTCACCTACATAATAAAACCATTCAGGATACGAATTTAATTATTATGGTAAAGTCAATAATTTTATTTTTTATTTCCTTAATAACTACCTGCCTTGGGGCAAATTTTCAAAATTATTTCTTTATCAACCCTTAGCCAATGTAAATGGAAATTAGAAATGGACATTTTTCGTTCTGCTGCTGTGCTCGATCGGATTGTCACGAGTTCCAAGTCTCATTAACTTATTAGTAGAGAGATTGTTTCCACATGTAACTTCTTATAATCGGTTTCACTTGGAATCCACTTCCCTATCACGTGTCCAGTTTTTTCTGCTTTTTAAAACACTTGTCGTTCATATTTCATCATCATCCACCACAAAATGCAGACAGTCTCATCCTGTCTGCTGCTGCAACCCTTACTTCTACGCAATACTATATATATTGTACTATATATAATTACAGAAAATGTTTCTATGTGTTATTATCTCTTACAGCCATGTTTCAAAGTTCAGTTAGGGACACAGATTCGTTTCCCGATCATTTTTTTAACAGAGTTTCGTTTAGTAACAGAAGTAATTCAGGCTTATTTTCTTATCAGACGAGGACAGACAGACAACAAAGCATTTTCCATGTCCGTCTCAAAGGGCAAACTTTCAAGTCCAATTTGTATTTGCATGAACAATGCATTAATTAATCAATTGTAGTGATGTACTACTCTAAAAGGACAGTTTTATTTTCCGTCCCTATAATATTAAAAGTATTTATTTATATTATGTACAACTGTAATCCCATAGGAGTTTCTATTCACACGACCCCAGAAGGCATAACCTGTATTCCTAGTCCAACTATTTCCTTTTTCAAAGATAAAATAAAATGTTGATACGGTAACAATGTAAGTGGGGGACAATTCTGTAATGACGTCAACAGAGGGTGTCCCCTAGTTATACGGGAAGGGTGATCAGCGTCTGTGCACGTGGTCGGTGGTTGGTGAGAGGAACGGTCAACTTGAGCTGAACTCGAGAAAAAGAAATGTGAAAACGCGGGTCCAAACTTCAAACTTGTTCCTGTTTCATACATTTTATCTGTTAATGAGGGGAGACCAATGTGTAATCTCGGAACGCACTTTTATTATCTTATGCAGCATTAAATGTTGACTTTTTGTTGGAAAGGGTAGTTGCTTCTCGTTCGCTCGCTCGTTCTCAGGCGCGTCATTTTTCTTTTAACGACACTTTTCAGCTTTTGCACGCGTGCACTAGAAGTTACTCCACTTTTAGAGGTATTTCCCAGAGGAACTGCAGTGGCGTATCCACTCTTCCCCCGAAATCAAAAAAATTCACAGGAAGGATAGGGAAGGGGGTGTGGGGTGTAAATTAACATAGGGCTCCCCCGCCATGCTCCAACCAAATACTTTTTCTGGATACGCGCCTGAGAGGAAGTGATGTTTCATGTTTTTCCAATAACACACGGGAACTTAATGAACTCTTAAATAATGACGTAGGCACTGGAAACAATGCATAGTTCACGTCTTTGTGACCGCGGCAGCTGCTAATTGTGAGATACTCAACTGCTGCATATGGGAATTTCACTTCTGGACTCTGGACGCGTAATAATGTAAATAGTCCACCAAATTCCCATTTGACGCATGTTGGTGATAGAAACGTACTCGTCACTCCAACTGCAAACTTAAGAATTTAAAGTCTGCATTAGAATTATAATTATTCTACTAGCAAATGTCCATTAATTGATAAAAATCATTATGCAAAAATACATATCTACCAATAATTTAATATATTATAATATAAAGTCCTCAAACTAGGGTCCAAACTAATGAATTCGAAAAATCTGCATGGATTCAATCAATAAATAAATAATCGCACTTGGTTATAAATTCTGTTTTTACAAATGAGTGTAATAATGACGATTCACTCTTTCTATAATGCCATGAACAGAGCTTTGTGATCAATCGATTTCTCGACCGGATTAAAAGATTATCTTTTTGGAAAATCGGGATTAGATTGATGGATGAATCGTATTAATTTGGGTAGAATTAACGACTAATTGTTGAATATGGAAGCGTCCGGGTTAAGCTTTAAGGATTAATTTAGGGAGAAAAATATGTGGGATTGAAGCATTAAGGATTAATAGAAGTTAATCCGGCGTACTAATCCGTTAATCCTTAATCTGGATTATCCAAGCTGTGGTCTTGATAAGGAGATCCTCTGCCATGTTAGCCAGTTATAAAATTCGTATGGTGAAAACTAATAAATTTATAAATTTTTTGTATAATTTCAGATACAAATGCTGATAGTAGCTGATACGGGAACGCTAATAAAAGCATCCACCATGAAAAGCATTTGTAGACTTTGTGGTCAAGATAAAGAAATGGATGACACTTCGAATATATTCCAAAATCAGAATTATCCTGAACTTCCTGCCATTATTCAGCGTCGCATTGGAATCGTGGTGAATACATATTCCTCAGCAAAACCTTTTACATTGTTACACTAAAATTATGCACAAATTATTTATAATTCCTTTCAAAATGTGTAATTAAATATAATTATTGTTTAGGTGAGCCCTGAAGACCATTTAGCACAGAAAATGTGTGCAGTGTGTCTGGAAAAAGTGGTTTCATTTGACGTCTTTGCTACTCGTTGCTCCCAAGTTCAGTCATCGTTCGGCAACAAAGCAACTCAGCAAGAATTTCGGTTGCCAATTTCCTGTGTGCCCCTCCATCGGCCACTTGTCGCCAAAAAAGTGCCACCGAAGAGAAACACATCAATAGAAATAATCACGGATGCAATCAGTAAAATTGTCACTCCGGCTACAAAGTACACGATTACCAGAATAAATAATACAAAGGACGCCAGTTTGAAAGCGACGCCCGCACCATGTGCAAATTTTCGAGTATTGCCAACAAGAATATCTTCAACCTCCCCAATTTGTGGCAGCAATAAAACAGTTGAATTTCGGGTTCCATTGACCGGAAATGGAAATAATAATGGAAAATGTAGCATTGAACTGACACCCGTGGTGGGAATCCAAACGGAGGGGAAAAAGAAAAATGTCAAATGTGGTCCAATACAAATTGAACTGTCGGATGAGGTGGAGTATAACAATGTTAGCAGCATTCCCTGCAACGTTCTCAACAATGACAATGAAGGCGACGAGGAAGCCCTGAAGTCTGTTGAAGATAAACCAAAAGTTCCTCTACATGTTCCTTTTAATATTCGAAGAGGTAAAATTAACTGACTTTACTTTAACAAATACTGACATTCTAAAAATTATTAATAAACTTATAATATAAATAATTCAAATAATTTTTGATGAAATTGCGCCTGAAATAGAAATTATCGCAATAGCAAAGTACACTCGAGCTTGTAAAATTCAGCAATAAGAAAAATAAATACTTGGGAAATATTCCGTTATTATTTTATATCACTAACAATAGTAAGAATACGTTATTAGCAAAAAAGCGCACTTACATACATTTAGATTAAGGAGGGAAAAATTTTGTTTATTACAATTGAACACCGATGCCAATACAATCCATAATAATCAATAAAATTGAATTGAATGATTTAAGATTGCACAAGATAATAAAAAATTGCTAAAAATTGATTACTAATTTTTATTGTTTTTGTTGTAAAGCAATTCCAGATGTGTGTCCATATTGTGATGAGAAAATGGACGTTAATTCGTGTCTTCAGAAGCACATTAAGGAAATTCACCCGGGTAAGGAGTTAAACTACAAATGCGCTGTGTGCAACCGAAATTTCCAGACGAAAAACGGTCTTGACCGGCACAAAGACACGCATTCAGAGCTGCCAAGATTCTGTTGCGAACTTTGTGGCAAATTGTTCAAGTCTCACACATCATTTTGCAACCACAAGAAAATTCACGATCCACTCTCCTACAGATTTACATGCACTTACAACAAATGTGGTCGAATCTTCAACAATAAAAGTTCGTACGCAGAACACGCTCGAATCCACACGGGGGAGTCACCTTTTCCATGTGACGAATGCGAAAGCACTTTTCGCACAAAAGGACAACTCAATAATCACAAATGGATTCATGCCGATATACGAAACTATCAATGCCAACTCTGTGGCAGAAAATTTAGACACAATTCTCACTTGAAAGGTTGAACAAAAATCGTCAAATATTAAGAATTCAATCCATACATGGCCTTAAATTGCATGTAAAGTAATTTCTATCGCAGAAATGTGCACCGATGTAATTAAATTACAATTATAAGTTCCAGCTTTCCATGTAAATCTAAATAGTAATATGCAATTTGGTCATGTAATATAACATGGCTAAATTACAATTAAATTTCATGAAAGTAATTTATTTGTAAATTCAGGGAAATTGGCACCTATGTATGTAATTAAATTGCAATTTCATTGTTGCAAATACATAATTCAGAATTTTGTTTTTTAACTTGCAGTACACATTAAGCGGCACAAAGGAGAGAAGGATTTGCAATGCGAAATTTGTGAAAAATCATTCGTAAACAATTATGACTTGACACGTCATAAGCGGACACATACGGGAGAACGCCCTTTCCAAGTAACCTTGCTGCAAATTGAATTGAATTTAAAGCTCACGAGAAAATGCCACAAAATTTAAATCAAAGTCCATAAAATGATTTAAATTAAAAATAATTTATTTTACAGTGTCATTTGTGTTCACGTGCTCTCATTGACAGTGGAACGTACAAAAAACATATGAAAATGCACGAAGATTACATGGCGGGTAAAAAATGAAAATATAATTTATGAATTTTCAAGGTATACTTTTATATGGGATTTTTACGCGAGGTTTGTTTCTGTGAACAGTTTTGGATGACGACGACGATGACATTGATATCAATATGAATCCGGATGACGAAGACACGTTGAATGAAATTCAGATACGTATCGACCCTCTCGAGGACGATTCCACAATGGAAATTAGCTGCTCTGAATTATTACAAATAGGGACATCCGCCTTGGCACTGAAAGAGAGAAAAGGGGATGAAGTAGCCCCAACAGAATCACCACCAGTGAATAATGACGAGGCAGCCGTCTTAAAGAGTATCGAGCAAACGGTCAAATCAACATTGACCGGACAATGTTACGGGGGAATTATTCAAAAAGACCATAATTACGTAGAGATCCTTTTAGAACCCCCGACCAGTAAACAAAAAAGTAAAATTTGTATTTTAACTTCTAAAAAAACAAATGCGTAAATAAATTTTATAAAAAATACAATTGTACTTGTCTTAAAACTGAAACAGTTTAAATACTCGATTTTATTTTTAAAAATGTCAAAAACTGTCAACAGGATATTTTAGAAATATAATTACATTTAGATAATTTTCTTACATTCGAGCACAATTAAACAAATTACACACATTTAGACACCTAGCATCTCCTTAGCCTCTTTTCCCTCCCTCTCGATGTCCATGCTAACATATTCCATCAACATTTGCTTTTTCTTCAGAGCAATAATTCTTTGTTCTATTTCTTGTTGTGAAGGAACTTCGATGAAATAATTTTTCACTTGTTCTTGAGTGTCTTCTACACGTTTTTCTTCGATTTCGACATTTTTCTTTTTCTTGATCATTTTCTCTTTCCATTCTTGTTCCAGTTTTTCTATGGCTTTTATTTCCTCGATAGCCTCCAAAGGTTCGAGCACACCGTCGTCATCATCTCTGTATCCATAATAATCTGCGTCCACGTCCCTCATCAGCTCCCCCCGTGTTTTTCTCGGTGTCCCCGTTATTTCCGGCTCGAAGAGTTCTCGAACACCTGGCAAATCTTTGGCTGCACCGAAATATTTGTATCCTCGTGTTCCCGGCACTTCTTTTCCTTCGTTGTCCAACATCCGAGGTCCATGTTTCCCGTAATCTGATCCTCCTAATTGTCTAATTCGTCTTTCCCAATGTCCCTTCTCTCGTAACAATTTATTGATTTCATCGTTTAAATCTCGAAGTTTGAATTCGCCAAGTCCAGCATTTTGAATTTGACTCACTTTTTTCGCAATATCTCGTATAATTTGCATTCGCCATTTCTCAGCCTCGCCTAAATTTTCACAAAGTGTGGATAAATACGGACGTCTTTCGACTTTCGGACCTCTCTCCTCTTCAATCTTCATTGCGTGCCAACGGGCAAGCGTTGTCATTGCTTTCTCAGAGTTCCTCGCCATTATTCAAAAGGGTCGATGCGACCTCAATTTAATAACTGAAATACAATAAAAATAAGGTATAATACTACAATAGGGCCCCCTCGCCAATGAAGATGTGTGATATGTCAATCGACTCAGTTTTTTACGCTGATTT
>JABASC010004220.1:0-12291 GCA_019776185.1 Plutomurus gul | reverse complement strand
TGATCAATACAGCAGTTGGTGTGCTAGTGGCTCCTGTCTGCACCCCTTTCCCAAAATGCAGTTATCCGCTGCACATACAATATTAAAGGGTTGCCTGTGCATTTCTTGATGATAGCAAGTGGACTGGTTGGCTTATACACGGAGAAAAGAAAAAGTAGACGGATGTGTGTGCGTTTAGGGAGAGTGAAGCAAAATCCAGTCGAGAGAAAGCCTTTACAATTTATTTTACATGTATGTACATACTCCACGTCTATTTGGGGTATTACACAGGAGACAAGACTTCCCAATGCTGATCTACTAATGAAATATGCATTCAAAAGTTGTGACTACTGTCTGACTGAAACAAAAGTACAAGAGTCTTAACTTGAGACTGCCATATAAGCGAACAAACCAACTCGTGTGTATGTATAAATAGGTGTGGCTGTTATTTGCATCAGTATACAAATGGATTGAAGTCTTTTATAGAAATTTCCCATTGTTTGCTCGTTCAACCTTGTAACATTATTGGAAAAACAGTCAAATGAGATCAGAGTAGTAGCCTTGTTAGTATCCCGGAATTTTTAATTTGATCAGATGTGGAACTTCCATATCTAATAGAGCCAGAATTTAAGACAGCCTCCAAAGAAAAAAAAGTGGTTAAAAATTTGTCCTAATTTTATTTAATTCAGGGTCAATAAACGTAGAGCAACCTCTATTAAGCACCTATGTAAATATGGAGAAAAATCGGTATACGAATTCAATTTAGAATGTTCGATAATTCCTTTTCACGGGTTTCTGCAAAATTAAATTATGTTCGTAATGAAGAATATGGGTGCTTTATGATCGACGGGAATACTGATTTTCTTACAACGCTGGTTCATGGTTCGAATGAATCTTTTCTCGAAAGGATTTGTCGATTTGTAATGGTAAAAAGGCTGTCTACTTACATTGGTTCGGTTATGGATTTTTCTCTCCGTGAAACCTATAACATGGGTTATGACTTTTATCTGACTTTTAGCAATCTAACGAACCATTGGTTTTCCCCTGCCACAATCATGAGATTATTGTTCGTTTTGTCTTTTTGGAAGTATAGCCACCCATGGAATACCAACCGTTGTTAGTAGTCTACTTTACACATTTTCTTATCCGTTTGATTCTTATCAACGCCTTTTCCTACTTTCACGCTCCAACCAAACAGCCAAAATTCTGTGTACATAAGTTTGTAACTTAATAAGGCCATGATACCCCGCGGGTGGGTGAAAGCAGACTACAATAACCCTTCCACATCAAGCCACACATACAGCATTATAGAGACTAGTGAAACAATTTCCGGTGCTGAGCAACGGTTTTTGGAACTCGTTGAAATTGATGCAGTATTCTAGATATTATGTGAGGATGCGGATTGTCAGTGATTAAGCGGCAGGTGCCCTTTGTCTCGGGTTCCTAGTACAAATTTTGAATGATGTGGGCACAGACGCCAAATTCATGAATAGAAATTATATATAAGGTTTTACAAAATAAAACTCTATTGCATTTACATGTTAAGTGATCCTGCTTTCCCCGAATTGGTAAATCGCACAAATTGCTGTTAGTTAGTTCATTGTTGTTATAAAATAAGAATTTAAATCAGCGCTTCGTAAACTCACTTGGCTCCGTCATCAATGCATTTTGGGGGAATATTGACTAACAAGTGATGTTACAACATATTCTTGGTATCATGACTGACTGAATGACCGATTGTGAGCTGGATTTTTCATTGAATAATGAGAGGTGTTGAGTTGGGATCGAGACTCACGTTTTAATGAGAAAAGATATTGGGTTGCTCGCAGAAAATGTGATGTGTTTCAGGATGACTTTTGAGAAAATTCCTGCTGTCAGTTTGAAGTTGTTTCACTGAAGATTAAAGTATTTCACGATCAGAAAACTACCTAAGCATACAAAGTGACTTTCGTAAACTAATAAGAAATTCAGGGGAAAAATACTACTTTGCCAAGATCTTCTTCGTTATTAGACTAAAACTACTAAGGTTACAAAGACTTTCTGTACGTTCAATGAAAGAGAGAAAGCCAATAAAGATCTTTGTCTCCTGTTAGTTGCGAGATCGAATATCATTCTAAAGTCACAGCACAGCAGTTCCAAGAATGCAAGCAAACAAACACTTCAAATAATTTCCTATTAGTGTTGCGTTGCGTGGGCGAATTTTAAAGTATTCCTTTACAAAGCACCCTTGAAACCGGAAAACGTTTACTCAAAATCAATAAATCTTTACTGAAATTAGGCAATAAAGCGATATAGAAGTATAATAGCTACACAGATTGAAGTGAAAAAATCGGTTGAAAAATCAGTAATGTCTCATTTTAAATTCTTTTAAAGGATTTTTCAAAATTTACACCACTTTGTCTAATTTCTCTTACAAAATTCTGTTTATGGGGTGGCCCAAGGGTCTCGGGGTTTTATAACTGGTTCCATAAGATGAAAACTGCTGTCTTTATACCAGTGGCTGCTACAGAGACAGTAGTTGGAGAAAAGAAGCTTTGAGTTTGACTGGGTGAAAGATTTTAGCCTGCTATTTCCCTCCCTTCTGGCAAAAGAAAGAAATCTGTATATGTGAAAGAGAAGCGTTTGGATGTGTACAAGCTCCCATATGAGTCCTTACCCTGCGAACCTGGTATGGGGAGATCGTGTCGAAATTGCTTTTGTTCTCTCTCCTAATCCTTCTCTCTCAACTGTCTCATTCATGTTTGCATGCAACTGCACCTATGGCCATGATATGCCATGGTGCTTTTCCATCTGGGCTCCTTGTCTACCCACAGTAACATCCATAATTTATCTCTATCTAACTACACACGGCACAGCTATACTGAACATATCAAGAGAATTTATTCTCTCTGTTGCGTATGTATACACTTATATATATGCTGAAGGATCTCACATTTTCTTTTGAACTAGTGCTAGTGATTGGTAATTAGTAATTAACTATGTAATCAGCAGCTAACTCAATTAACCTTTTGAACGAAGGGAAATGTATTCTATAGAAACTATAAAACCTGAAGTTTGCAGTACACTATCAACTATACGTTCATATTTATTTATATTACAGGGAAATTGCAAACACTACACACGCAAGCTACTTTGATTCGCTTTTGTGTACGTGAAACGGCTTATAACTTTAATTAAGTGAACGTCACCGCACACGAGCCTACATTCCGAACATGGGTCAATAATATTTGTAACTTGTCAAATTTCGTAAATTCAGCAGCAAGTGCTGTTGTTTGCTCTACATAATAGATTATTATAAACGCTAGAATATTGCACTGTATATACTTATTAAATACATATCTATATATTCATTACTACGTAATAATATCGTTATATCTTACAATAATTGAATTGATGTAGAAATAATCAAACTACATTTGCTAAAACATCTACATAGATAAGTAGCAAAAAGGGGAAACAAACTTGGTTAATTAATTTAGCTATAAATTGTAGTTACAATTGATATTTTGCTTTCCCTATAATTCCGCGAAATTAAAAAATACAAATGGATTGTTTATGGCTGGTTGAATAAACGAAAAACTTTTAAATTGGAGGCTGAGTGTCTACACCCAAAATTGAATTGTATTGCACAGGGCAACATAATTATTAGGCAGTTAGTTTATCACATTAACAATTAACTCTAGAAATTTCAATTTGGTAATCCAAACGATTATGTCCCCGATTCGTAGTGACAACCTCATTTCGAGGGTAATGAATTACTGACATTCAACATTAAATTAAATCACAACGTTACAATTATTAACTCCAAAAATGCAAATGATTCTGATTACCTTTCTTACTGGAGGCGGCTGCATTTTTTTATCGACAACTTTTAAATTACAGCACACAGGAGGGAATAGAAGAACGTGGAGTACGTGAATGAAGAATGTTGAATCACGAAATAGTTAAAACAACACTGCTAGATGACTGCTCAGAATTTTCCTGGATGCATTTTTGTGGAAATTAATGAACACCTCTTGAGTTAATTTATTTCAGATACATAAGTAGCTACAGATAAACAATCATCACATACGCAACGCATGTATATCTGTAGGCAGTAGAAGAGTGTATAGTTGATTGTCTGTTTCACAATAATAGGAATAGTAATTGGCAGTTTAGAAGTAGCTTCACTCTTAGAATTCCGGTTCACCGTGTCGGTTCTCTTTAATAAAGATGTAAATGCACTTGTACAACTCTCATTATGTATTAGTAACACTCAATTGAATTATGCTAAAATGAAAAACACGATTGAGACACCGAATAAATATATACGAGTTTATGTAAAAGGCGAGAGGCAGGCAGAAGAGAACTAACTGCAGATTTGACAATAACTGGTACGTACACACGATTTCACATCAATGCACAAACAGACAGAGTCGTACATAAGCATACTATGCGCGACAAAAATATTATATGGATGAATGATAACGACACTGAGAGGCGAAATTGGGTAAAAAGGCTGTGTATGTGTTTAAGTAAGGAGCAGCCGAGAGTAATTGTGTGTTATTATGGTAGCTCATAGAGAAAAGAAGAGACTGTGTGATGATGGGAGACGTGCAGCTGTAATTACCGATAAACTAAATGTGAATGAAATCACTCGGAACACACAGCAACTTATTATTTTATTACAGAGTGGAATTTCCTTACGTTTTGTGTGAGAAGCAGCCCAACAGTGAGAGAAAGACAGACGGAGACAGAAAGAAAAGTTCCTACGTTACAGAGAAAGTCACATGCGGTTTCTCTAGACTAGAGACAACTTGTGAAATGAATATAATCTAGAAGAAAACGTATATATATCTTTGCCGTCTCTGTATATAGCAGAGAACAACAGTGTGTATATGTGCAGATATAGAGTTGGCCACCTCCAGCAATATATACAGTGGTAGTTAGGTACAAAGTGAGGGTGGAGGTGAGGACGTCGAACAAGGGAAGGGCTACAAAACATAGAATATTTTCCTACTGGGTTTCACGGCACGCTGTCATAGACGCAACTACATTGTTTTTCTAGGGTAGACATTTAATTGGAGGATAAAATTGCATAAAATAAAAAACTCGAAATATCTTGTATATATATTTATCAAAAGCATTGGACACACGGTACAAAAACACTAAATTCGGCTGAAGGTCAAAATTTATTGTTAAATAATCTTAAATGTGGCTGA
This sequence comes from Plutomurus gul, assembly GCA_019776185.1. Classification (NCBI taxonomy): domain Eukaryota; kingdom Metazoa; phylum Arthropoda; class Collembola; order Entomobryomorpha; family Tomoceridae; genus Plutomurus; species Plutomurus gul. The sequence goes on along the minus strand of JABASC010004220.1, from coordinate 7,111 downwards.
AAATTTTGGGGGTTTTGCACCAAGGAGAGTCAGAAATAGGCAAATTAAATTTGATTTCCAATCTATTTTTAGATCCATTGGGAATTGTTAGGGTAGACAAATACTAGAGTAGTGATATTTGGGTGAACAATGTCCACCCTGTCCCATAACAGTGTTTGGGCCAATGCTGGCTCTTCTGGCTCTCCTCTCCTGTGTAAAAGTCTATTTAATTCTTTGTGTGTATAAAGGTGGGAATACAAGTGTTAGTAAGTAAATGCAATTTCCACTACCTACCAAAAAGCACAGACAATGGAGCATCAAGTCAACAAATCAATAGGATTGACAAAGGGAAACTGGTCAGAAAATTGAAATGCAGCGCAGAAGACATACAATGGCGGGAGATTTAATACCACCGAAAATTGATCAAAACAATAATGAATATAGTAGCGAGCAGTATTTTTGTCGTGTCCGTCGTCCGTGGTCAAAAGTAGTGACTAACAACGAAAGAACGTGTGTTTCCACTCGTAAGAAATAAAAGTGAGCTGCAGAGAGCTGTTTAATCCTGTATGAGCAATGTGCGACAGGCGAATGAAAGGAGGAAACAGGGAGCCGAACTCTAGACTCTCCGAACTCACTGCTATCTTTTAACAAGAAGAAGAGCGGAGAGAGGAGTGCAGCGAGATACAGAGAGAGCGTGAGATTTGCCTGTTTAATGCACAGCGAAGTGGCTACAGTGAACTGATGTCAGTGCAGGGCAGAGCAAGAAGTGGGAATGATGACGAGACGAGAGAAGCTCCGCAAAACTGAGTTTACACAAGAGACAGACAGTAGACGAGTGGAATAGAACAGAGTCTCATATAAGGTGAACTTTCTGCCAGTCTCTTACTGTTTCTGGTAGCACGAGGCAGGAGGCTCACCCATTTTCTACTATAAACTTCAAATCGTTTTCGTGCTTACACAATGCATCTCTTAGCCATTCTCGGCGAATGTATTGATCTCGTCGGAACGAAATTTTCGGGGCTGTGAACACGCATGAGTCGGGAACAACACACACTGCACACACAGAGACAGAGTTTAAGGGAGAGAGAGAGACACAGTGGCCTTCTCCATTCAGTGTGTGCAGTGGTGGAAGGAGCGGCGGTGTAGTTGAGCCTTACCCTAAACGCAGACCAGATCAACGTACAGTCACTGCTTTTTCCAGTTGCAGACGGAGAGAACGGGACGACGAACCAGAGTATGGAATACAAGACGACCAGAAGATACCGCACTAGTCAAAACCGACCCGACCAACTTTTACTTCAATTCTGCATCCTCTCTCTCTCTCTCTGTTGGAGCAAGTCAGCAGTGGAACCGGCATGCTTTCCTTCCCTCACGATTTTCCCTTTTTACTCACACTTTCCCGTACACGCGAATCGGAATGCGGACGGAATGCATTGAAATTCCATACAACAACTTACACCTATAATCTCTCCCTTATATATATACATAGTTTAACGAAGAGTGCCTCTTTCTCTGTAGTACGTACTCACGTTATTGCAAGTGGTAGTGGTGGTAGTGGTGGTAGTAGTAGTACAAAGTAGAGTGAGTGTATGAATATACTGGATAGATTTCTCCCTGACTTTTTTTGTGATGCTGGTCGCTGTGCGATCCTGAGCACTAGGAGTCTAGGAGTCAACGAGTAATAGAGGAGAAGGGAACACACCCGAAAAAGAATGAAATTTCTTGGTGTGGTGGGTACAATGGGTACTACTAACATTCACGGAGCCCAAAGAGTGCCACTACATACGCATATATACATATACACATGTGTATAAGCTATTCACCTAATAATGTAAATTTTCTGAATGTTACTGGGAAATAACTGGATAGCGTTTATTACCCTTTCTCTTTACTTGCATGTACGCCACTTTGCAATCACTATCACTCTAATAAAGTAACGTATTCATGTACTACAAACATTCTCCCGCAGCTCAGCCTACTCGCTGTTAACCTGGCCAATTCAATAACAGTATTTACCTTATCTAGCGTGTATCTTTTTTAGTATGCATATTCTAGTACATAATATTAATAGATTATTGGCACAAGTCTGCAAGGTTGTCGCAGTTGTCTCCACGACTCATACCATTTAAGGCCATGTACTCACAAGTCAGTCAGCTATTCGATCGAGTGTACGATCAAGGTTGACCTAATCTTATGCACAGGTATTTGACCGGCTATTTATGTCACTGAATGTTTGCTGCCCACCTCTGTCACGAACGGCATGGAAAAGTTTGCGTAAATGATTACATAATTGTTATCACAATGGATTTAGAGAGAAGTCCTTGTGATCCCTCTCTGGCCCGGAGATGTTTGATTAGCCTCTTGGTATTACGGTGTTCCTATTGAAAAGCTATCGTTCTAGTGCCATTATCTAAATTCGAATAATGGCTTTTTACGATATGGAGACTCTAATGGTTACAAGATTGCATTTGTATCGTAAACTGTACAGGAACAATGCAACGTAATTTTCCACCGGTCCACAGTTTATGAGCCGGAATATTTTGCACTGTTAAGTACGGAGGAGGGGAGTAAAAGTCTCCTATTTGTTCCGGTCGGAAAGTTACTGCTTCAGTCTACAATAAGAGTCAGACGAAGGAGAACTGACCGATAAAATTGCATGAGAGACCCCCTACTTATATTCAACTCTCCCTCTACTGAGTATCACCGTTTTCCACATTCTAAGAAAATACACACCCATTTAGGTAAACTTAAAGGGGCCCACTCACAAGTCCTGACAGTGACCCCTAATTAAGATGGAGTAAAATTAATCTCGAAATGAGATGAATGGATTACTTAATCTTATTATTTTGGGTGGGATTGAGGATTAATTGTTTAATAGGGAAGCTTTCGGATTAACCATTAAGGATGAATTGTTTAATAGGGAAGCTTCCGGATTATGCATTAAGGATTAATTTCGAGACAAAAATGTGGGGATTGAAGCATTAAGGATTAATAATCCTTAATCTGGATTATTAATCCGTTCGTCCTTCATCTGGATTATCCAAGCTCTGTTGGTTTAGCTGTCCATAAATTGACAAAACTCTAGTGGCAAAATGGTAGTACGCAAATGTGTATTTAATAATAATGCTTCACCACGATTGATGTATCACCTATTGTCAGTGGGTTTTAAGAACTAATCGAAATTTGCAATACTAATTTAAAACTGATTCAGAATGGTGATACCGAGCTGTGCGCCATACAAATATAATTTCACTATGCCTATATTGCATCTTTCCATGTGGTACAAATATCCGAATGTTCAACAGTTTCATTGAACCGTTTATTTGTATAAACATTTCTTCTTAAAGTAAATATACATAAAATAAATCTTCGCCAATACTTCCTAAATAGATGCGCAGAAACGTGACATCTGTCTCTGTGTTACAGCACAACCAAATAGTTAGACATTTATAATGGCTTATACGATTTTTTCATGCTAACGGAGCATCTTTATTTTTTATATGTATTTATACTGGTGGAAAATGATGGAAGAATAATAAAAGTTTCCTTTGGGTCATATGCTCATTTTCATCAGTGAAATGAAGACATAAGACTTAAAAGAAAGTCTACGCATACTTTCACGTCAATTATTACAAATGTAAATCTCTTATTTATTTAGCGAGTATAAAATACCAAGCGAGGTATTTTTTAAGGTAAGCCAGACTAATAAGACATACGGTCGGCAACCTTAAAGTTTTACGAGATAATTTAAATTTATACTGCTAAGCTAACCGTTTGAAGTTACTACCGTTTGAAGTTGCAATACGGGTCAATAATATTGTCATTACAAACAGTTATTCTCATATGTGTGCTGAATTAGAGACGCTGATTCTTTGAGTGAGATACGGGGAAACTTTGCTTTCAAACATTTGCTGTGACTTCATTTCAGTATTTGAATAACCCATCCATCAATAATGTAGAAATTATGCTTACGTTACATTCAAAAAGTTACTTGCTGAAATGTGCTAGGAGAAAATTGGTTGAAGAGGAAGTTAGGATAGGAAAATAATTATTAGTTGTGATATAGAGAAAACTTCCAGAAAAAGTATATTAGTTTTTGCAGACCTTTTTAGACAAAGTTAAATTGAGTACGGTGGAGGAAAATGCTTAATTTAGTTAGTTTATGAGTCTGCATACATTTGTTAGTCTCACACTGACCTAGACCTTTGAGTATTATATAAGATTCCATTATGAAAGCATGTGTCTACATTTACAGAAGAGAATGCGATTAATGATATTACGACCGCAACCACAATATCACACCCAATTCAAATCCAATTAAAGCTTGAGTCGGACCTTAACCCAATGCAATACGAAATTTGAACCAGACTACTCCAAAGTCACTTGCTGAGAGCTCGTATATATTACAGCCCGGATGTAATTTCAGTATCGTTGCAAGCGCACTAGTAAGCTTGTACCCACACTGAAATTCGTCAACGCAAGGGTACATCCAATTTTTAGGATTACAAGAGGATGCATTTCATGAGAATATATTTCATAAGGATACATTACACGAGGATAGGATTAAAGCACATTGGCCGTAGGTTTTTCGTTAAAACTCATTGTCACATTTAATGATCATAAGGTCATTAAAATACGGATAACATCAACTAAAATTGAAAGAAAAATCGTTTTTATCTTAACTGTACTCCGAAAGAGTGTTTTTTTAAATGCATTTTATGTAATTCGACACAGTATTTAATATTTAATTCTTTACAAAAACACGGCGACGAACATAGCATAGACCCGGTTGAAGTACTCAAAATATGTCATTTACATGTCTTTAATTTGTTATATTTATATAGGATTGATTACAAGCATTCTAAATTCACGTCTGCATCACTTCATACGTAAATATTTTCCGAATATATAAGCGTACAAAAACATGAAGTTCGAACTGAACAATGTTTCCCTGTGGCACAAATAAGTCAATTAACACTACGTGTATACAAAAGCCTAATCAACTAAAGGAACGTTTTAATATTTGAATGTCCTTTGTATGTCAAAGGAACATTGACAATTTAATAGGAAGCAAGCACGATGACATCTGATTACAACATACAAAGTTCCTTCTATAGATTCACATCCACTTCTACAGTGATCAAATTATCAAATATAGGCCTGTCTTTATTTTCTCTACCACGATACGACAACCACTGACTGTCAGTGTCAATTAAGTATACAATAAAGAAGTTCTAGGGAAGCTAAATTCAAACTCAACTAAGCCTCACTTTACAAAAAATCAGTGCGTAACCATTTCGGTACATCGGTTTTATTGATTTACAAGGTAACGTTTGAGTCACGATATGATACTTTATGATGACGAAATACAATTGAATGTTCAATTTCATGACAATTTATTTCCCTCTATATTTCATAAAGTAGCATTTGTAAGTCAACATCTATTATTAATTCTACAAATATTAAACCATCTTTTTCTACATGATTTTCTATGCAGTATTACAATCAACCCATTCGTACGTGCATGTACTGCAAATAGTTCACAGGATTAAATGAAGAATTCAATTTATTCAACAGCCTATTCGAATGAATTGAATTGTTCCGTTGCATCAGCAGCCATAAGCTGTAGTGTCACTGTTATGGGATTGAGCATCAGGTTAAGCTCCTGTTAATAGGATTGATACCAGAGGAGCACAATTGAAGATATTAATGCATAATAGCGACGCGTGTCACTGTGGCCTCTGGCCAACGATTTATCGAATTCCTCTACACGCTGGTTACGAGTGTTATTAATTATTTGTTGTTGTTTATTGTGTAATACTGGTACTCTACTACTCTGGCAGGCAATAATCGAGTTGTACGCTTCTAGCAAAGGTGAAACTGGGATGTGACACAAGCCGGGAGCTTGTTCACCTTTTCTCTTTCTGTCTATCTTCTTATATAATTTTCTCTTTTCGCTCTATGGTTCCAATAACATGGAATCGAGTCATTACAACAAAGTATATCTAATGTACAAGTGTATCTAATATAATGTGTCTATTATCGTTGCACTGTTTGCTGAAAGTCGGAAAGGTCCTTCGGATTCTGCACGTTTCTTCTATTCGTGAAACGGGATTGCATTGTGCAGAGCAATAATATCAAATATTTACAGGATGGAGTGTCGTCGAGGCGTCGCAAGCTTTATGTTACTCGTAAGCCAAACGCTGACTAGTTTCATGCTCGGTATTCAAAAGTTCGCTAACAACATAAAATCAGATTTGAACGAAATTTGAGACCTTGCATGAATGAAGAATTTGATTGCATCGCCTGTAGCATTGATTGTGCGCCAGGCGCCCACTCGAACGAAATACCTCTGCTACATGATACATTAGTATATATTACACCACTAAAGCATGTCTCACATGAAGATTTAATTTATTCAAATGGCTATAACTTTCCAAAAATGCAATGTATTGACTCAAAACAAAGTTAATTGAACGCACAGGGTTACAAACTACAAGAAAAATTGTTATAGAGGTGCACTGATTCCGTCGTAACAATTATTTCGCAATTTTTCGCAATCTACCACGTCGTGATCCAGAATGGCTATTTTATGGAAAGTTTCTTGCAGATATCATTCCGTATCTGACGAAATCCCTTGACTTTTTGGACTTTTCCTATCATTTTGCATTTTGTCTTTCACATAAACTGCAAAACATTTCGATTCCTCTGGATGGCGAAACATTTAGGCTGTTTTCATTTTTTCCCACCTTCGAGGGTACACATTTACCTGTTAAATATGGTTTACCAAACCACATGCTTCTAAGGAAATTTGGCTTTAGGGTTGACCCGGGTGCTCAAAATTGACATTTTCGGGCTTCTCCAAAGGGAAAAAATTCTCTCCAGGGATGTCTAATGGGCCTGTGGTACCAAAATTTCGTCATCAATAATTTGATATTGTGCCAGGCTCTTTTTATGTGCGTTCCTGCAATCGGTTTTCTCTCTTGTCTCTAGGTCCTTGATGCGCTTCGGGGCCAATTCCTTTGCAAAGGATTTTAAGCCCAACTTAAGTGTACTTTCATGCGACTGAGTGCTGACTTCGGGGTCCGAAGTTTTCAGCTTCGTTTTGGACTGGGAGAGAAGGGTTCTTGGT
>JABASC010004219.1:0-12292 GCA_019776185.1 Plutomurus gul | reverse complement strand
TACTAGTATTTGCCAATCATTTTGATAGTTTTCTCATCTGTTTGAATACTAGAAAGCGACAAAAAGCATTATTTCTGCAAAAAATGAAGGATTGTTAGTTAAAAAGAAGTTTAGTTGTAACAAATAAGTTCCACCAAAAGTGGGTCATTCAAAAAATTGACCTAAAAAGTCGCACGCAGAGAAGCTGATTTTAGCAACAAGAGCTTATAAGTTTAGCGCTTGAATGACCCTATTCTATTGTAGTTCTTATTGCTGGCTTCTACACTGTAGTCGTCCGTCGGTAATATAATAACGTTTTGGAATAGTGTGTGTAGCAATACATAGGAAGGCATTACACTTTCAGCAGCAGAAACTGAGGGACCATCGGCAAGGGGGCGAAAAATCTCAATACCTTCCTATGTATTTGGAAATACTTACCCACACTATACTCTGTGAGTTCACTGTAGAGGTGAGTAGGGTATAAAATTTTAATGCCCACCCAAGCCCAACTCAAAATGAAATAACATACCCACCCATCCAAGCCTCCAACTCCAAATCAAATAAAACTATACCCACCCACCAATCTCAACTTAAAAAAATATCACCCACCCACATGGGTAACTCAAAACTCAATCAGCCAAAATTATATTTTTATTGGCGGCATTGATTATTTACCAAACAGTGTACATTACAAATGAAACATAATGACTTTTTAATTACACTAGAGGGGACTAAAACGAGTGCAAATTGCTTAATGTTTTGGTTTAATCCACATTTTCCACATTCTTTCGCCCACCAACAAAACAATATTGTTTTACGCGGTCGCTCCAATCATGCCTCGGTTAATAGACCATGTATGTACTAATTGCCAAATATTGTGTTTGATTTCATTTAACATTATTATCAACATATTCTCCCCTTACAAATATTTAAATCAAAAGTTCTAGTAATACTAGAACATGCAAAGCAACAAAGTTGTGCTTCAGGAGATTTAAACATTCGAAACTTTAAACAACAAAATTATTTACGTGGTTTAAGCCCGCCCGAGGAACTCGGGCCAGGGGTTTTATACGATGACTAGGTCGGTCGGTCACACAACATATTGCGACAAAATTCGCAATATTCGGCCTAGGAACCTCAAATTTTGGGAACTCTAATTGTAAATAGGATGAATGAGTAACCAGCAAAATCAAGATAAAAAAAATTAAATTTTTTCCATCCTTATATTATGGTATCGTTAATTTTAGGCTCTAAATAAGGCGTAAAAGCTTCAAAATTAAAAATCGTTGGCTGAATTAGAATTTTTATGACTTAAAATCTTGAAGCAATGCAAACTTATTCCAAACGGAAATTGTTTATATAACTTTTATAAAAGCTAAAAAATAATTTTAGCCAAAACGATTCGGAAAAAAATTGAAAATCGTCAAGGGCACACTGGGCAGACGTTCAATCAGAAATTTTGTTGCTTAGCAAATAGTTACGAGAAAACTTATACATGGTGAGAGCCCCTTTATCTTTTTGCTAAGCAAAAATGCCAACATTGGTGGTGAAAAACACGTTAGAATAATATTCCACAAATTTATTTTGAATAAAAACTGCTGTATCACTATGAAGGAGTAAATAAAGTTTGGAAGAGCCCCGACCGCGATATACTTAAACTACATTTTAAAAAAAGTTAGTGCCAGAAGGACCTTAAAATTTAGATAAGCATCCACGCATAGCCAATGCTTACTGAATCCTCTTTAAGCCGGAAATAATATTATTGGCCCAAAAATGAAAGGTAAACAAAAGCAGCTGGATGCAATTTCATTTCTACGCTAAACATCTACCAACAGTGAAAAGCTACCCAGGACGGGCTTCCATAGGATTTGCTTGGAGCAGTTTTTGAACCTGTATCGCCGTTGTAATTATGTAGCTTGGTCGTAATCGACGAAATCTCCTATCAAATAAATTACGGTAAATCGAAATTCACAGTTATTTTATCTAAATCAATTGTCAAAAGTTTTTAGGAGTACAGAATAGGGAAGAAGACTCAGTGATAAACACCCGCACACCGTTTAGCCTATAAACGGCAAGGGAAACTAACATTGAATGTTGAAATACCCACTCGCCCAAACCCAACTCAAAAACCCCAAAAATGGCTCCCCCCAAGCCCAACTCAAAATAAAAAATAAATACCCTCCTATCCAAGCCCAGTTGGAAATTGATGTGGGCTACCTCATTGAATTGGGTACCCTACTCACTTTGGTTCACTGTACTCTTCAACTCAGCTTGAACTTTACTCTTCTATTCGCTGCGGCGAATGCTCCGTTCACTCCTTCAACATGAGCAATACGTGTACACCGTAGCCATAGCGCCAAATTACGATTAAATGATGAAATATTTTTCAATAAACATTTTGTAGAGCTTTTCTATCTTGCAGCCTGACATCTTTGAGTCAACTGTTAACTTGATTGGATTAGAGTCTTCCCGCCGTCTGTGAGTTTTATTTACAACTTAAATGTAAATTTGTCGATTGTGTGAAAATAATTGTCACTCATAGAGGTGGTTGTTGGGACAAGGCTTGACACCCGATTCAAATTTTTCAGTAGTCCACAGTCCACGTTCACTATTGTTCACCTAAGAACGATTTAACTTATGTCTGTAGATTTGATTCGGGTCCGGGTCTTCCAAGAATTTCACTGAAAATTCTAGTTTTTGAAGTATTCGATTCGACAATAAGGAAAACGTGGATTCATTTCAGTGACCCAAAGTTGAAAGGTAACGTGCACTAGAGGAACATCTTGACCGCCCTGTAAAAAGGGTGCATCCATTTGTGCATTGCATTTGGAAATTTTAGAATTAAAAAACACTCGTATTGGATTAGTTCAATGGTTTTGTTACCATTTTGTAATTTATTTGTGTAAATTTCAGGATAAGAGCTCTGAAAATCATTCCCAATGTCTGATGATCTACTGTTGGATCCGGACATTCGATTATGGGTGTTCTTCCCTATTGTCATTATCACTTTCCTAGTCGGAATCGTTCGTCATTATGTTGCAATGTTGTTGTCTACACAAAAGAAAGTCGAATTATTACAAGTACAAGACAGTCAAGCAATGATTCGAGCTCGTGTTTTGAGGGAAAATGGAAAATATCTTCCCGAACAAAGTTTTCTAATGCGAAGGCACTTTTTTAATGATGAAGACACCGGTTATTTTAAAACTCAAAAACGACAAGCTGCACCACAAAATCCGATGTCAGATCCCAACATGATGACAGAAATGCTTAAGGGCAATGTAACGAATGTACTACCTATGATTCTCATAGGTGGTTGGATTAATTGGACCTTCTCTGGTTTCGTCACCACTAGAGGTACACTCTTGTTGAGCAATAAAGAATAATTACAAAGCATTAGCACTTTCAGTTGATATTTTTATTTTTTATTAACAGTTCCATTCCCTCTGACTCTTCGTTTCAAGCCCATGCTTCAACGTGGAGTTGAATTGCAAACTCTGGACGCTTCTTGGGTATCCTCTGCATCGTGGTATTTCCTGAATGTTTTCGGACTCAGAAGTATATATACATTAGTTTTAGGAGAAAACAATGCTGCGGATCAATCTCGTGTCATGCAAGATCAAATGTCAGGAGCTGCCATGGCTATGCCTCAGGATCCCAAAGCCGCCTTTAAAGCTGAATGGGAGTCCCTAGAAGTGGCAAAGCACAAGTGGATATTAAAAGATGCCGACAAAAAACTGATGGGAACTCTATCTCGAGAAATGGATGGAGAAACTGTAACCCCAAGAAATGGTTCTTGAACATTCTCTGAATCTTAGAATAAATATATATATATCCTTTCAGTCCTTGGAATATTTATCGTAATGTACTCGTATTGCTACTGTGCAGTCTTCTCGTTTCGCGGCTAATAATTTGAACGCTAAAAATCGCATAAATGTAAATAATTATGTTGCATGTTGACACTTTCTTTGTTGCACGTTTCTAAATTTTAAGATGGTGAGTTTTTGTTTATAAAATGCAGTATTCTATATATTGTATGCATGTGTGATCAAGATAAATACAGAACGTTGTAATTAATAAACACTCATCAGATTTTTCTGAAATGGTTTCTCATTAAAATTAAACGATTAATTACGATTGTTTATTTCGACGAAACAATCACAAAGAGTCTTAAGATCTATAGTTTCATAAATTGCGTAAAGTGCAGTCAAGCCACTTGTACTACAATTCTTAATAGAAAGGAAACATTGAGATACATACAATATAATACAATACAATTATGCATTAGGTACCCTTTCAGGTAAGTTAAGTCTTGTAATCCTACTAGTCGTATAGTTAATTACTTTAAGCAACAAGTAATTCTAATTTTGCGTGCACAAATTTCCATAAAATTTCCACAGGTCGGTCATCACTGATATAATAGCCACTGCGGCAATCACAGTCCATTATTGTCCACATTTTCATTACCGTCTTCAGTTATTGCTTCTAATAAAACTGCTGCAGCAGATGGTCTTTTAGATCTGTCTTTCAGAAGTTCGGTCATACTTTTTCCTTCGTTGTATTTTGTAATGTGAAACTTCAATGATTCCAAGTCTGTTTCAGCCTTTACGTTCATGCACATAAAATACAGTTCAAATTACATTTTAGCATAGTATCAAATCAAAACAAATTGGTTACAGTTACATACAGTTTCACTACTTGGCAGATTCCTGCAATATTATATAAACGCTGTCATATAAAGCCTATTCATCAATTTGTAAACTCCACCCTTATCCCTAAGTACATCCGAGCCGCTAGGACACAAGGCGCTTTTAATAAAAAAAACAAAACTTTTTTTACATTCCTATGCTAAGACTAAGAAAGTGTTTACTAATTTCTACTATTGTACCACAGTACACAGCGAGTCACCGTAAAAAACTTTCTAGATCGTAAAGCTAATGTGTACTCTAATCCTCGAAAACATATATTTATAAGCTCAATTTTCCACATATACCGTTGCGCACAATCAGTCAAAATTAATTAAAGTAAAAGATGGTTCCAGTCTTCCAGTGTAATTAGAAAATAAAAAAAAGCTTAGCTAATTTGCTGACTGCGCCACTCTAGTTCTTGTGTAACTACTACAGTACGCTCGAAACGTGACTCGGTCGGATCATGTAATAAAGACAAACAGAACGTAATGACCTTCAGGTTGCTGAAAAGTAGACAACAGTAAACAAACAACGCGGAATAAGAACAACATAAAATTGAAGTACTGTTCTATGTTTCGATAACAAGACACAAATTTGGTTTTGCTTACTTACTAAATTCATTTTAGCAGTAATAGTAAAATACTTACTTGATGTAGAATTTTCAATGCTGAGGTCAGAATTTCATGCCATTTTTGTAATTCTATTCGATGAAGTGATTCTTGATGCTGCAAGATCATAAGCCATTCCTGATGACTTTGAGGAGTATCCCTGTATTTAATAAACACACTATCTTTCCTCTGTGAACTCATAAAATCATCTACAATTGTCGAAATACACCTTGGTATTGGAAATTGCAGGTAACGAATGCGTGAATTATTTCCAAAAAGTCAAAAAGAATTAAGTAATCTTAAGTTTACTTATTCAAGGCGAGCGGCTGAGGTGTTATCATAATTGGAAAGTTAGCCGCAGTCTCCAGGCTGGCCAGCTTAATATATAAGAATGCATTTAAAAGCAAAAGACAGGCTAGAATGCTCAGTATAATCTTCAATACAAAGGAACTTTCGGTGATTGCTTGTGAGGGCTCTGAATGACCTGACAGATTCGCCACTGCAACGCTTGTATTAGGAATACTCCCTGTATACAGGAAACAAAAAAGTTAGAACAGTTCCTGAAAATAGCTGCGTCTATCACAGTCTATGTAACTATTGAATGATTAACCGTTGCGGTTAGTGCGTAGCAAAGGAACGACCCCGGTGGGTATAGCTGGTGCTTGACCTTTAATTTTCCTGCGTCTTCGAGGCATATTAACTGGTGTGACTCTTGGAGATACAGATGGTGACTGTCCTATTAAATTTGATTTCAGACATTCTTCCTTCAATGCCCGCTCCAGGTGAGAATAGAATTCTTCAATACCTGTCCAACTGTTTTTTTCAATGAAGGCTACAAAAAATATAATTTGTCAATAACAGTAAAATGGTCGAATATTTTAGCAAGACAATTTTTACAGTAAGGTTGGTTAATTGAAACTATTACTTTTCATTCCCCAAACAGATTTCTTGAACTTTGATTTGGTTTACAATAATGAGTCTTGATTCAGTAGAAGAGACGCGAGACAAACAAAAATGAGTTGTGACATAAAAACTGTCTGCGTATGGAATTCCAGAATTGACTGATTCAGAATCAATTGCATACATTTGCCCGGGTGTGCTAACAGGAAGCATTGTCTGTGTGCAAGAATTGAAAACATTGTTAATTTTGTGCGACTGTAAACACAATATTTTTTATAAGTACCTGCATTTTAAATCTTAATGCGTATACTGTTACTTTTAAACTAATAAAAAAAATCCACTTGGGAATCATTATCACAAAATATTATTCCATGAATGTTCCAAGTAATCCATGAATATTATGCCGTAAATGTATTCATTTAGGATTTGGTGACCCTGCTCCTTTCACAATTTACATGACTGCCAGGTATGAGTTGATCTTTGGATTTTGGATTCGTTATTGCGTGAAGAATAGTTCATGTGCTCTATATAGCACTTATTTAATCGGTAACTCTTGTCTAGGTGGGTAATATTGCTTTGTCAACATACAGTGTAAAGTCAAAGTGTAACTGATACTTTAAAGTTTCAAAACTTATGAATGAAAATGTTATGCAAGGAAGGACCGTACGAGCGGAATGTTATTCGTCAGTATGGTGCAATATTTCAACCACTTTACCCGAATTCATTGGGTACCTGCAAGACTGGATGGCACATGTTTACTCACCTAATTCTACATGTAGTGCGGAGTTGCAACTTCAAGTATTTATAGATAAAAATAAAGTGACACTGTGTACTAATAATGGTTGTTATGTTATGTTTGCTAAATTGTGTTGGTCTGAGCTTAACTCTACATTAATTTATCTACATTTAAATAATTAGTATTTGTATTGTCTGTCAGTAAATCATTAAATTAATTACCTGAATCTCGGTTACTTGCGAATGTTTAGGGCCCATGATATGATTGAGCGTTACCGTGAAAGAAAGTTGCCGAATTTTCTGCGTTCCGTCTGGACTTTGCTGCCACTCCGACTGAACAATGTCTACATAAAAATAAATAAATGTTTAGTGAAATGACAAAGACCATGACTTCCATTAAGATGTAGCTTTAGAAGGTTACCAAAGGTTTTTCTAGCTAAATGCAAGTCCAAATAGAACTTTGATTTGGTAAATAGCATGGTAAAGAGTTGATCGACATTGCAGGGAATGATAGAATTGACTGTTTCCTTTCCTTGTGCGTGTGGAACAGGGCAAGTGGGGATTTCTATAGACTCCTCTGAATGAGATGGTTCAACTGGCTCAATATCTAAATCTGTGTCACTTGATTCGTCATCTGTTGCAAGTGTTACTTGACTTATATTATCAACCAAAGCTATTAGTTTGGCAGGGCTACTAGATACGGGTACACCATTGGAAGTGACAATTGATGAACCCAAGTTAATGCCTACAGCTATGGCTGGACCTATTTCCGTTGTACAAACCTGAAATACATTTTACAAATGTTAAAACATTGTCAAAGTGGTAAAATAATATCATCATACTTTCATATTCTTTCCGTCATTCGTTACTATATACAAGTACTCTGTACATATAAAAATAATAACGTCGTAATATGCCAATCAACACCAAAGCAATCCTTACTGAGCTTACAACAGGTCCTATAGTTTGGCCGTCGTGAACAAGTAAAGCCTTAACCAAAGGTCTAGGTCCACACGTTAAAAACTCCTCGCTCTCATCGTCGACTCCTAGTTCATCTCCATAACACGAATGTACTAATTTCCAAATCTCTTTATTTGGTAGGGCCTATAAAATAAAACATTTTATATACTGAAATACTCTATGACAAAAAAGCAAATATGTACGATTCAGGTTTAGAATTGTAATGTAGGTTTATATTTGCACATTTGGAATAAGAGCACTCTGCCATAGTTTGAATAGCATAACATAGGTTGTGTCCCTGGACACAAAAGATGTGAAGAAAAACTTTTCGCTTTCGGTTGTTATTTGAACAGCATTTGGAATGACCTAAAACACATTTCAAACATTTCATGTGAATTTTCATTTAAAGGAATCATTTCTACTTACCTAGTTAAGTAATGTTTAAAATGAATTAATCAAATTACTAGTGCAGTTTTCTCTTTGGTTATTGAAGTAATCTCACGTAGACGAATAGATGTCAGAGTCTCCCATCCGAAAATGTTAGCGTAGAATGATATAAAATTTTGCGATACATACATACGGCCTTGAACTAAAATCTCTTTCTGTAGCGCACAGGAATAGTCTATGGGGTAGTTGTAGAAAATAAACATTAATTGATCATTGTAATATTGTCCATGTGCTATGAAATTATCAACACAACGACACTACGTAAACGTTAAAGTGTGCATCATACCAACTATGAGACGTTCTTCATGGGGCAGTTCTTTAAATATTCTTTTAAAGTCGGCACTTCGAGTCTTATACGATGGGGTAAATACATGATACCACATCTTTTTTCTGTTTTGGGGATGTGTGTGACTATGGCTATGAGTACTAGCTGACGCAGAAGGTATTTCTTTTGTGCTGCTGTTACTCTCAAAACTCTGGGTGAGTTCGGAAGATTCGTGCATGAAAAGGTCATTTTTTCCATAGTTTGTTTGCTGCGATATGCTGTCAACATCCGACAATGAAATATCTTTGGCAGGTGAAGATGGAGAAACCGATGCTGTGCCAAAGGTATCGGCAGGTTTGGGTGCCTGTTCAGATTCAGATATCGACAAATTTTGAATTGAAGAGCTTGGAGTGTGAAATGAATTTGCAATTTGAGTATCAGTATCAAGAACAGTGTTTACACTATTAGACTCTTCTGTGCTAATATTCTCGGCTTCTGTTACAATTTCCAGCTCTTCCTTCGAGTTTGTGTCGGCTGTCTCTTCGAGACTTGTAGAAGTTAATATCGGGTATGACTGCCAGTCGTCTTCGTCATTGTTTTCTAAAGAATTCTGGTGTGTACTATTAGATGTTGATATGCTGCTGCTACTATTAGACGAATGGCAGAGGTGAAATGAATCTGTGGAAGATATGCTATCAATATTGACCCCTGCTGCCGAATTCAGTGACGTCTGGGAGTTTTTTCTTTGAGAACTTGTAACTGCTGGTGTAGTGACTGCACCCTCTTCTCCGTCACTCATTTTAACAAATATTAAGATCTATTCAAATGGTCAATAAACATGGAAATCAAAAATCAATTAATTATTCTGCAATTCTCCATTAAATGCTTTATATCATGGTCCACCACTATATGTTATTGATGTTTATTAAAATAGTGTCTTACCTTTTACTTCGTAATATACACCCCCTTGCCCTTGTAGAATTCGTTCCCAGTAAAATTGTGACCGAGTAAATCAAGTCCAGACTCTAAGGCTCACTATCACTATATAATAATTCGCTACTCTGTAAGACTAGGACTAGGACCCAGTTGCCAGTTGTATTTCTGTAAACATCAAGCTGCTTGGTGAAATTTAAAAGATTTTCTCTTTAATGTTGCTTGAATGGATTTGTAACACTATCTAGTTAAAATTGAGTATAATAATGCAAAAGTGTAAAGTTTCTGGTAATTTGGTTGTAAATGTAAATTCCATTTGGAACACTGCTATGACAGCTTTCTTAAAATATTAAGTCTAATATCTGAGGTATGTATTATACACATTGCTTTTAAACACCACCTACAGAAAAAGTTCAACCCAACACAATGACAATAGACAATAACTAATAACAGAAAAGACTACTAGAGCAGTAAGAAAGAGTGAGACAAATATAAATTGCACATTATGCACATGCAATTTTATGCAGTTGCAATGCTACCAAAAGGTATGTCGAGAGGTATAGACTATACTACCAAAATTCGGAGATAGTTTGCAAGAAGAATAGGATTTTATAGGACTAGCTTTTTGCGCTAAAATGTACCAATATGTAAGTGATGAAACCGCTCAGATATCTCAACCTAAACCTATGGCTACAACGAAGTACTCGTTGGGTTAGCAATTGACTAAATATCCATTAAGTATGTAGATTGGGGCGTCCATTGAGTTCATAATTTGTGCAAAACTCTAATAGTCTCTATGGCTCTAATCAAGAACTTCTTCTGTGCATTGAAATTCTCCGATAAAATCTTACAACAACCTATCCTAATGCGTACGCGCGCAGTAAAGCTTCAATGTAATGGCGGCCCCTGTGTATAAGGTTATAGTTACGTGTAAAAACAAAGTACATCATTTAGACGTGTGCTAAATGGTATTGTATTTACAGTTTTTCATCATTAAAATTAGAAAACTTTGCTCTAAATTAATGAAATATATTTTTCAAATTAATGTGTGTATACCATACTCGTTCAAAATACTTGGAATATTTAAAATATGATTCAAGGTGTTCATTATTCTTACTCTATCTTCAAAGTCTAACTTGGTACTTGGTAGTGCGATTCAATTATTCATATTACTATTTATCATTCAGACAAGACGGTGTTGTTTTCTAAAAAATGTTATTTAGCTGAAAACCTTAAGTTATAAAAGTTATAATTCTATGCCCAAAACCAGTGACGTATCTAGAATTTAAATTTGAGACGAGCATAGGCAAATTTAGGAGGGGCACATTCGACTTCCTAAGATAGATTCTCCTTCCCGATCCTTTCTCACAAAATAGGGCTAAACGAAAGGAACCCTTCTTCTATGGATCCTTTCTGAGGGAACATGGGCTCATTTCAGGGAAAAGCAATCTTTAGATTGCTTGGTTCATTCCCTGGTTCATTTGCTACAAATCGTAGCACCCACAATTTAACTCTGTGTGTTAGTTTTAATTAATTTGTGCGTAAAGTTTGAATTCCTGAAAGCTATACGATTATTTTCGACATTCCTCATTTGACTTNCTAACAATCAAGAAATTTTGGGTGCTACGATTTGTAGAGAATGAACCCATGTTTCGTTTGGTATATTTACCTAATGCGGCAGACCTTTCATTCCCAAGTCGTCGCAAAAATTAAATTTTATTTATAACACGTGTAGCATAGGGGAAAAATCAACTGCAAATGCATGAACCCAAGCCTTAACAACAACATGTATTGTAGTATGTGTGGTTTAATATTCTGTGATGCCAAAATTTAAAGCTGAAACCGATCCAGAAAGTTCATACGATCGCTTTCTTGTATACCTTCCTTGTTTAGAATAATCGAAGATTACATACATATATTGCTGTAGATGGCTCAAACGTGATTACACCGTTTTTAGTAGTCCATAATTCACAAGTGTGTGGCTTCTTACGGCTAACTTGAAAACCAATTAAAATCTTAATTACTTTGAATATTCACACAGTAAGTGCACATTGAATACGAGACCTGAGTATTGTTTTTATGTTCTTTATTATGTTAAGTCTTGGTATGCCAACATATTAAGTGAATATTGAATAGGTATAATAGAATACCGAACCGAAACCACCTAACTAACCTAGACAGCTTTCTGGTAAAATATTTTACTATTGCAGCCTTATTTCAGATAGATGTTTTAGCTTGCAGCACAAATTACAACAGAGAAACGGGATTAATTATTTCAGATAGATGTTTTAGCTTGCAGCACAAATTACAACAGAAAACGGAGATTAATTGTATGGTTACAATGCACAGGGGCAGACACTCCCCAAGAAGATCCAAAAATAGTAAAAAGTAAGTTAAATCTAAATGTTGGGTAACCAGACGACATGTAATAAATCCTGTTTTGCACCAGAACCAGAGTGCTTCAGTCTGCCAACCTTTATTTACGTAAAAAGACTTTCAAGTTGATCGATTCCATAAGAAAAATTATTATTTTTTACACAATTTAATTTAATCGATTAATGCAAAATGATCTAAATAGGCTTTGTGACAAGGGGAAAGTTGATACTTGAAAAACCTTTGAAGAGGTTTATCATTCAAATTTTGTAAGTTGGGGTTGTATGTATGTATGTACTACAGACAGAGTACGACCGCACTATACAGAAGTACGATCGTAGGGCGTACCCCGCAAATGAAGCCGAGTATTGCCAGCTCTCCTTTATACAGATTTACTGGACCACTGA
>JABASC010004218.1:0-12292 GCA_019776185.1 Plutomurus gul | reverse complement strand
TCGCAAAAGAACGAGTTGTCTATTCTTCTTTGAACTGAATGATGCTATTCTGTCGCATAAAAAACTACCATTCTCTAATCATAACAACAATCATACAGTACCCAAGTTATAAAAGAGCCAAAAATATATATAGCACGAGATATATTTTTATCCTCTTATGTTTACATATAGAACTGTATATGTGTATATGATCGCACTATCTTTATGGGAAACTTTTTGAATAGACTACTAGTGCACAAGTTTGATTTGAAGGAAAGCTTTGTTCTTTTCTTTCATGGCTGTACTAGCAGTATCTCTATCGTGTCTCTCTGCACCAACTTATTTTCCTTCCTGTGTGTCCCTGCCACTTCAGTTCGACGACAGTGGAGCACTGTACCAAGTGACTTACTCGGCTGACAGTAAAAAATAGTATAGATACGTATGAGTGCATTGTTAGTTTTAACCTGACGGAAATAATACTGAAAGAGGGGAACATGCTACGTGTAGAAAAAACTATAACTTTAGTACAGAGTGTATAGGTATAGCAGTTAATAGTAATACTGTGTTGTACATAGTTCACACAAGGAACTGTAAGCGAGAGAAAAGTAGTACCACACGAGCTGTATGAGCTCACGACAGTATGAACACATGTATACATATAGCTAAATACTCATAAAAGTAATATACTTACAGACGTAGCCATATATCTGCTTTGTGGTAACTTCAAGTATGGCTTTACTTTATTCCTTCGGGTGATAACACTCAATTGCCTTAATTTAGCAAAAAATATGAGCACCTTATGTAATAGTAGAACAATTTAGCAAGTTTCGAGTCCAGTCTAGTTAAGTTAGAATTTTTTGCAAGCAGAGCTTTTACTTAAACTATTGTCAAAAGGAAAGTGGGGCAATCAGTTCCATTCAGCTAAGCGCTTCGCACTACTACATAATATATAGTACAGATATACTGGCAGAGCAGAAGAATTTCGATTGGTCGTGGATTTTACAATGCTCTCATTTCTATATTCATCGTGAACCGAGAGAATACACATCTTGTTGAAGTTTTTTCTCTCAAGTAGGAGTTGAAGGAACGGTGCTGCTGCTACTGGAATTAGAGTTTGGGAGAAGAAGGGTCATAAGTGTGCTTGTTGGAGTCATCACTTAGATTAGAGGCTCGTTTCCTTAGATTTAGTTGTCTTCTCAAATTCTTTCCATCTGTGCACACGCATCCTCTGGTAGTTGTTACAGAATTTCCTTGTGACTCATTCTTTCTCTTTGACGCAGCAGCAGGCTGAGATCCACATACATCCGTACGACTCACGGCTGATATCTTCTTTCTTTCAGGAACTCTTTTCGAATTTGATTTAGCCGAATTGTGAAACTTAACTGCTTGCAATTTCTTCTCAAAGTCCGTCAGGTCACTATGTTGGAAAAACATAAAAATAAATCTGTCAACATTTCTCATGCATAAACATCATTAAGCCCCAATCTGTTTTCTCCATACTATCGATATCACAAAATGTGAGTTTATTTCAGTACAGTATAAGATGCAAGTATTTATATTATAATAGGTATGCGTACAATTGAGTAAAGCGATATGTACACGATACAAAAATACGTCTCGCGTATCTGGTTACTTATTGTTAGCATGCCAGCGGATAATAGTATGGGTTGCAGTAATGGGTTCCTTTGGCCTAGTCCTGGTCCAGTAGTCAAGTCTTGTAAGTAAATCACTGACTTAACTAAAGTGAACTCGCGCCAAGCCTCTCTCTCTCTCAGTAGTCAATAGAAATTCCAACTGAACTCGTTTTAGTAAGAAGAAAAGTGTTGACTACATACAATTTCAGCTGTGTGATTGTAAAAGTGAGAGAATAGCAGTAGAGAGAGAGAGGAAAGCTGTGAAGCTTTATACTAGTTCACTTAAGTTTAAGTGTTATATCATCATACATCTTTTTAACCTTAAGCCTGTCTCTCGTATTTCGACGAATGCTGCACCATAAAAGATGTAGGAGCAGGCAGGATCTCAAAGGCGCTCGTAGTAGTAGTAGTAGTAGTATCCGTAGTGGAACCATAAGTGTGGACTAATGGTCACACGCTATAAAAGCATATGCTTGTACCCGTTCCAAAACACAATACAATTTTACCGTATGACGACGATGAGGCCCGGCTGCTCTGCATGCCCCCACTCTCCTCAATATATACGTGTAAGCATACCTTGAAAACGGACCACCACCTAGAAACATTCTGACACCACCCTCGTCGCTATTTGCTAGTCTGTGGTTTTGGCTAATGTGAGACTGGGTGAGTCTTAGAGTAGAATAGCTTGTTTCAATGAAAAACGAGCACTTGGAGCTATTGTCTACCGATATACTCTGTAAAGGTACATATAGCTGGCAAGTATCATAATAACAGTCGGAGCTCACCTAAAATACACCCTTCAACATCACAATATGTAGTTACACAACAAGGAAACAAGTGAGAGACTGTCGGACAACAAAAAGAACAGAGGAAGGAGATATGTGTATAATGCTGTGTGTAGTAGTGTGGAGTGATAGGAAGGGCAGTCGAAACAAACAAGTTACACTTGAGACAGAATATCAAAGTCGTGTTTTCTCTACTCAAAGTGATGTGATGCGATGATAAAAGCCTGGAAACGAGGATTCTTTTCCGGCTTTGCTGATTCTCAGCTCAACTGAATTTCAACTGAGTGGATTGGTGTGGTGCGGGAATTGTAGAGACAAAAAGTGGAGCACCTCCTATATACAGATACAAATACGTACTACTGCTGTAGAAATATATGTAGAGTGACGGAGAGTGTGAGAGAGAAAATAGAGAAGAGCGAGAGAGAGAGTGGAAGGATGAGAGTGCTTACTGGTGGTAGTAGATAGAACAGAGGACAAGACAAGACAGGAGATCGACTGAAGTGCCAGAAAGAGCTTCTTGAGAAAGAAGAGATGTTCAATTCTATCTAATATGGGCATGTATGGAAATGCAGGGAGAACAGAGGAAAGAAAATCTCGGGAGTTAGGCAGTTGTAGTTCTCTGAAATGCAAATGAGTCAAGTTGCACAACATTCTTCCTTGTCTCCGTTTTGCACTCATCTCTCACTTTCTTTACTTACTTGACTCTAAGTTCAGTTGACTTTATTTCACATCTTTTCTTTCAGTAGCGACTCACTGAGAGGGGCGAGCAGCACATTACTTACTCCTTCTACATTATATTAGTTTAGCTCTCGTTTAGTTTAAGACGAGACGACGACGGCTGGGCTTGCGGATTTCTGAACATTGTAGTACATATTAGAGGCACTACCGAGCCGTGATGAAGTTGCAAGCCACCGCCCTTCCTCTATTGTCAATAACATTCAACGTTTTTCACTTCATGGATTGCACTTAAGACATTGTGATTCATGCAGGTAGACACTCTAGACAGTAGGAACATTTATCTGGATAAATTGGTACATATATTGGGCTTGAATCTCCCTACAGAGGAAGGAAGCATTCACGACTATACTACGTGCTAATTCACGTGATTTAGGTAGGTATCACTGTCTCAATTATTTTACAAATGATCCTTACTATTTATTACAGGGTCACACTGACTGAGACTCTTTCGGAGTTTATTAACAGAGAGTTTCGATAATACTGTGAGTGTGCAATTATACATAGTACGTTTTTCTAATTTTCAATATTTAAACGGTCAATTTTAGTTCCATTTAGCACAAAATTTTTGCTTGTAAAGTCCATTGATAACTGTAAAATAAACTTTTGCGTGATGGACACAACATTTTGGATATTCAGGAACCTTGAACTGGTAAGCGGTAAGGGAAAGTGAGATATCATTGTCGCACAATGTAAAGGAATTGAAAACTAATTCTGATTTTTCAAGGAGAGTAACAAGTATCTCAATTTAAAAATAAGATTGTGTCTGTGAAAATAATATGGATCCAACATTGGGTGGTCGACCCAAGTCACCAATTCCGAATAAATGCGGTCCAGATCTCTGGCGAAACTTTCAAATCGTTATGAACTATCCAATGCTACCTATTACAAATAGTACGCATTAGAAATAGAAAGGTAGATAATCCATTAGGTAATAAAAAAATGCCTAGGAATCACGGTTTCCAACAGAAGTTTCGCACGATGGTAGGCAAACTCCCTTAGCCGTCTTTTAACCTAATTCACCTCTCAAGTAATTCAGCGTGTTGTCTTTTCTACTGTGCGCTTGAGTGAGTTGGCTCGTGTGTATCTTGCAAGGCTCGGTCGTATTTTTTCATTCCCCCCCCCCAACTTATCAGACTTATCAGTCTTCTCAATGACTTATTCAAGGGAAATAAATGGACTCAATTAACCGAGTCGCTCCGACTCATACCTCAATGTCAAGATAATTCAGGCCTTTTACATTCATATTAATCCTTGTCCCAGACAAAAGGAAATTAACCAAAGCTCTGTTAGCACAACGCAGATGGCCAAATTCATTATCTGCCAGTAGCATGCACACAGTTGTGCTAACCAAACCAAATACTATTGCTTACTCCACTTACTACTTTTATTAGCACATCAATCCGCGGATAAGTCTCGACAACAAATCGAGACACAGTGACTCAAGCAAAAGAACTTCCGCACTACAATTAGCTTCATTATTTTGCAATAAAATATGTATAGAATGAAAGAATTGACTGTACACCAATGACATGATAAAGCCTTTGAGTAGCCAACAAAAAAGTCGAAAGAGAACAGTGGTAACAAGTTGCAACATCAATTATACTATTGCAATCTTTGACACGTCCAAAAAGTACACTCATGTACAAAACGTTAATAAGAGCAATAAGCAATTGTGACTCAAGTAGCATACAAATACCTAATACAAAGCTCATGCCAAATACTGGTTTCTCAATGATCGACTCTATTTTCGCCATACAATTTAGTAGTTACCAAATCAAGCCGACAGTTATTAGACGTTATTAGAATAAAGTATCCTTTCAGGGCGTTGAAGAAACTTATCCACCTTCTCCAAGGATATAGATCCTTCAGAGAGTGAGAGATTGTTGTAATTGTACTAGCCAGCAGCCAGCCGCCTGCTGCAACAGATTCTCAAGAAAAAACTAGCTGATCGACCGGTACTCGTAACTATAATTCGCGTCTCTTATTAATGGAACAGCTTGACCGACTATACTGCAAGGCCGCACTCAATGTATATTAAAAAGATTTAACAGCAGGTTTGATTAACTTACTTCCAAAACTCTCACTAAATAAATTAATATTACAATAGAGCTCAGCCCAATGTCATAATTTAATATATTGTAACTGAATCCAACCATTGTAATCCAGATCAGACGAGTTTAGTTAATTTGTCTATGAGGCCGTGCTTTTAAACTCCAGAATCTCACTTGTCTCAGTTGCTCAGTGGCGTTTCAATGCTTATAAAATGGAATATGCATTTAAGAAGAGGGCAAAATTCAAGTGGTTATAATAAATTGGGCAGAATCGTATTAGATTTAGATTAGGTCTTACTGATATTTTTTGTGCATATTATTATTGATGACTTAATTATTAGCAATAGGTTTCTAAAATGGATGATGTACGTATCTTTTTGTTTGCTTAATTGTTTTGTAATAGCAAGGAGTTCTACTTTTCTTTTTTTCTTACTTGTAAACTTCATAGTTTAAAAGTTAAAAGTACGATGATGCGACGACACGCATTCTAAAGTTGTTCGTATTCAGCCAACTTCTGATCTTTTTATGACTTCATAAATATGAACTGAATACTTCGGCTACTCTAAAAGTGATGATGTCAGAATTCTTTCACACATGCTGGTGAGCGAATATCCCCAACGATACATTGCAGAAAGGCGAAATTCATGAATACAGTACAAAACAGGCGACGCTAACAGAAACGTTCATTGAGAAAGAAAGACTTTTTTCTTGCTTGTCTCATATTTCTTTCGTCGTTTCATTTATAAGTGTACTAGTACCTTGTTGTTGTACGTATGTGTAAACTAGCTCAATTAAACTTGTTTTGGATAAACTATGTGGTGCAATGTAATCCTAGTGTATACGTATATATGTGTAGCTTGTAGAAAGAAACACAATAAACAAAGTATGATTAAAGGATTAAATTGCTATATAAGAGAGAGAGAGAGAGAGAGTGAGAGAAGGAGAGAGTAAGTAGTTTGTTGACATACTTAGAGTAAATGTTGGAGTAAACTCCGGGAATGTTTTTTGTTCGCAAGAGGTAGTGTTCCTTCTGAAGTCTGTGAAGATCCTCCTTTTTGATTTTCTCACGGAGCAATCTAATGGCTTTTTTCAAAGCTTCAACTGTAAAGTAAGGTTATAAATTGCTATTAAGAGCGCACGACTGGAGGAAAAATATGAAAAATGACTGTAATAAATAAGCCATAAACTGTATACTGAAGTCAAGCCAAGAAGTCAAGGCTCCCCAATCAAATTTTTATGCTAAAAGATATAAAGTGAGTAATACCTACGAAATGGGAATAAAAGGAAATAATCTGTATGACATTTTAATGTAATAGTTACCTTTCTCTGGATCCGGTTTAACGAGACCGTCTACGTCGTCAGGAAACTCGGGAAATATATTATCGACAGAGTCTCTAATTCTTACTCTCTCACCTACAGACGAAGTTTTCTGCTTAATGGAAGTCGCTGATGAAAGATCTTGCTTATTTCGAATGGGATCCGAGGGCGATGTAGCAACATACGTTAGCAACTCTTCAATCCGACATTTTGACATGGAGTTTGACAGCTCGTTAAAACTACTTTTGACGAGACCTTCTAAAGTTCCTGAATATCCAAATGATGATGAGCTGAGGGATGAGAGACTCCCATATTTCGAAAACAGTCCTAAGGAAGAACCTGACTGGCTCTGACCTAAATTCAGCTGCTTTCCCAGCAATGTTTCGAGGTCGTTTATCTTCTGCACAGTTTCAAACTTTATATCATTAACTGGTTGGACAAGTGCTACACGTGAACTTTCTCCTGTAATAAATCAATCGTTCTCTAAATTGTATCATTGATATTAATGTTTAACTACCTTGATTGCACTCCCCAAATCTGCATTCTTCTTCAGAAGATCTTTGTAAACTTTAAAATCAAAGGCATACTTCCGTGAACGAAATCCTCTCCAGGCAGCTTGAATCTAAACATTGTAATGCGAAAATAATACAAATTTCATACCGTGGAATTAATTGTTCTATAATTAATGGCACAATCAGACATCCGCGAAATCATAAAAATTAAAAGCGTAATTATTAAGTTAGGTAATTAGTAAAATTGCGTCATTGAAATTATTTCTTGAGAACTGAAATAAGATTATAGCCAACCTTTGTTGCTGCCTTGTTCAACTTTTCTAAACGCTTTTGTTCAAGACGCTCCTATAAAGAATTAGTACAGAAATTAATGAATATTAATTTGGAAACACTTAGACTACGGACGAAAGGGGCAAAGGGTTAACATCTGAAACAAAGTACAGATTATATAGGTAGTTGGACGAGTAGGAATTGGAAGAAAGCTCCGAAATTAATATCGGATTCGAATTTCTAGAGTACGTAAAGAGGATAGCGTAAAAGTACACCGAGTGGAATGCACAATATAATCAGTGTAATGTGAAGGTGTAAATCTAACGAGAATTATAGGTCGATATTGTTTCCTGGCCAGCGCCCCCCTCATTAGTGCCTGTATAAGTGAGAAACGAGGCAATTAAAAAAGTATGCGTTACATCAGTGTTGTACGAAACACCATTAGTGCATTTATTGATTTGAAACGGAATAGCCTCTGACCTGGATCTTGATGATAGAGGCTAGCACTATCTTCATATTTTCTCTGATTAGAAATCCACGCCACGCAGCCTTCAACCATGAAAAAATAATGAAGCTCTCATCTCGTGAAACAAACCCGTGAATAGACATTTGATGTGCACACAAGAGAACAAAGGTAGTAATTACCTATACGTATTCCAATAACATATACTTATATATTACGCTGTGTGAACTCTGCGCTTTTCCTACCTGAATTATTGCAGCAGCTTTGTATTGAAGGAGTACGAGCTTTTCTTGATTTCTGCACAAGATAAAATAGATCAATATTTATTGTTATTTGCCTTTAACCAATAAAGTTTTTCTCATCAGACACGGATACACAATCAAGTTAGCCAGGGATGTCCCTCTTTCATATTATCTTCATGCAGCTGCTTTGTTTAAGATAAACAAGCTAAATTAAAAATTCATTGCTTACAATAAATACTAATTTGCTTGATACACGCACAAATGAGCTGTCCTATTCATTTTCTTGGACAAGTAAAAAGAGGAGGATTTGAGACTGGGGCAGACCTGTCAATCTTTTCTGCTCAAACATTATAGGTTATTATTGCACATAGGAATTCTATTCGAGTGTGTTTTTACGGGTGTATACTTTTAGTAGTATGTATTTCTCTTTGAGTATTGAACATTTTCATTTTGAACGCAGTTAAGTGTTCAAACTCTTCCACAGTAATACAATCAGGGGAAAATAAATACTTTGTAACACTTTAGTTCAAGCTCATGTGCAACCTGTACTTAGAGTCTTACAGAGAAGGATGGAGAAGTAAAGGGCGTGATAAATGAGTACCGAATAGTAGAACCTGCAAAAATATACTGCGCACCAGAAAGGTCAACTTATATCTGTAGGTACCCCTGTATGTATCCAGCTAATAAACTAACACGGCTTTGACGTGTGTTTTCCAAGGAAATAAAATTGGTTTGACATGCTGTTCAGCCAGCTTTAAGACTATAGGCATTTGGAAGAGCGCATAAATAAAGATGATAATGATTATCATTAGATTTGTTAAATCAAATCCACGTCGAACGTTAAATCGAATCAACGATTTGCCAAAAGGATGTACGTAATGTGTAATTCATTTTTCAGACAGCACACAGGCTTTAGGTAGGTATACTTTCAAACAACTGTGCCCAGTACGATATCGCAATTTAAGAATATAGTAGTACACACTACACAAGAAGACATGAATTTCCTCACTTTAGCCGTAAGTAATTCTTGTAGTCGATGGATCCACGCTGCTGGAAAAATGAACTACATGGTGTCCCTACATCTTCCATAGCCAGCATCTCCGTCTCTTGATTTGCCAAGGTAGAATCCTCCGACTGCATCATGATGGTCAGTATATGACAGTGACTCAGCCGACTCAACTGAATTAACAAGTACCACACATCACACACAGAATGATTTACAAATAGTGACTTTCTTTAACAAGACCGATTTTTTCTGCAGAATGCTTATTAGTCAAACAGAGTTATTAGCTTTTAGTATCCCCTGCAGTCCTAATAAAGACGATATTGTGCAAAAAATCTCATGGCAGGAATAAAATTACTGTGATTATTATTTTCCTCAGAGCTCTTTGTAGGCTACATTCGCTCGTCCATGGTAACACCATCATCGAACATCAACCAACACCTTCAGTTGGTAGACTTGTCCAGCCCAAAGCAAAAGACTTTCTTCTTTTGTTGTCTTTTCTGTTTCTTATATGTACATTGCATAAGGTACGCATTTATATAGATGTACTTGTTAGTATAAAATATTGAAGCAAAGACTCATTTGGAAAATGCAAATCCCGTTACACGTATGCCTATTTGGTACCCCGTTATACATGAGATGACAATAAAGCATAAAACAATGCATACACAAATCAAGCAATCAATGCAGAAATCCAATGCAAATTATTCGACAAAACAAATAAGCGAATAATGAGAGCAATAGAACTCGAAATGATAAACAAGGAAGAAAAATTGCTACTGCCACCAAATATTCAACTACAACAGCCTTGTACGGACTACCAAGTAGTAGGGATATGATAATAGTACATATAGGAGAGAAGGTTAAATAAATTGTAATGAGGACAAGTGACTTGGCATCTGAATGCACGAAGGGTGCTTGAGATAAGCTCCATTAAGTGGAGTTGACACGGGTGACAAGTGACACATCACGATTTCTCTCTTTTGAACTATCCTACGTTCCCTACAAGCGTAATTCTGTGGTTGTCTGAGTGAGTGACTGAGAGAGAGCAGCTATGTACTTGCAGTAGCTATTATCGTCATCAACAATGAATAAGGTTGAGATTTGTATGAGCATCGGGCGACGGCTTCGCTTTGGATTGTCGTGTCTTTCTGCATTAACACTTGATGTGACTTTCTGCCGCTGTGTCACAGTGTCAAGACAATTCACCTTCTGCTTAAATATGTTATCTTTTAGCTGGCGAGAAGAAAAAGGAACGAGTCGACGACGGTTATGCTGCTGCTGAGTGTTTTTGTAACATGTAAATCAAAATGTCATTTAAGTAGGCAAATTGAACAACAAAGAGTCCACACGCGAAACTGAATGAGTCGCGCGAATTCTAGAATCTAGTCCCCACAGGCGGTATATTTTATTACTATTTAGTCTTGTTCTCCTTTATTTATGTTCACAGACATTAAAACGGAAAATACACTACTATGTACCTGTGGTAGTAAACTACATTTCTACAATTACGTACACTGAAAAGGATGCGACTGTCATAATACATAATAAAAAAATTCTTATTGCAATTCCAAAAAAGAATTATTATTGCTGTATACGTGAAGTGGAAAATAGTTGTCTTCGAGTTGTTGTTTATCCTATTTATTATGGCAATGAACGAGGTCTGAAAGTGCCAAATCAAGAAATAAAGAGAATGTAAGTGCTAGTAGAATTTTTTTAAACACCAACATAATATGACAACCAGCTAAATAGTACTATACTATAGGTAGTACATACCAACTGGTTGGTTGGTACAACACTGTGAAAATCCTATACTTTTTCGCTACATCATCGTCTTCTGCACCCACTTAGTCAAATTTGTTTTACTATACGTAGTATTTGTGTGTACATGCACACACTAGTGATACCCGTAGTAGTAGTAAATAGCGTGTAGTTAACTACCTTACAAAGCTGTTAACCCTAACATTGAATGTGGCTTCATGGTAGGTAATAAAAGTTCTGTGTGCGGTATAGTGCCATTAGTAGTAGAGCTAGTCCACTGTGTAGTGTGTGTAGGTTTGCAATATAGTCAACTATTCAATAATAATGATGCTTACAAATAATATTAAGACAGCAACTGCATTTATCTCTAGTGAATGTGTACGAATGTTTGCACAGGTCAACTAAGTTGAGTCTTGAGTTGAGACGACGCAGACTACTTAGCTCGATCTTGGTGTAGGAAGGTTGCTACCTTATATATATATATATGATGAGATTTGATTTCTGATGGTACTGTTGTGTAGTAGATCGTAGATAGTGAAATGAAGAGAGTAAATGAATAATATGAACTTGTGCATATGAATATACTTAGGTTCATTAGGATGCGCTTGTATGCGACGTGAGTCTCTAGTTTTTGCATGAACGAAAACTGCTTTATTTATGATCTTATAAATATTCAATGAGACAAGTATGCAGTAGTAACATTGAGCTGAAACACCTGAATCTATAATAAACCTGACATAAGAACTACTAATCTGTGCGCTAATGCAAATTTGATGTATTTCAAAAGTTGTTTTACCCACGACGATCACCCTCTGCTGAGTATTTATTGACGGCGGTCTGTTTCTCTTTGCGTCTGCCTGTGCGACATTTGCAGTGGCACTTGCCACCGTCTCACAGAATGAAGTAAAGTAGTCAAAGTCGTGCACAAGACGTAAAGTTGGCCGTTTTCCTCATTATTTATTAAATGCTACACCAATTTGTCGTTTTCCTGAAGGGCTACTGTGGTCGAAATGTGCAATTTGGAAAAAATATTGCGAAAATAACATTAAATTACACCTCTCCCTGCTTACAGAAAAAGTCGTTTGCGCAGATTCCCTAGATAGGAAACTGTACAAATTGCAGTGTTTACAGTATTCATCTGAAAGCAATATGCGGACTGTGTGTAACAATGTTTTATTGCTCCTACCTTCCCGTTTCAATTATTTTTAATAAATGGAATATTTTATCCATTTTGTTACTATTCAATGGCAAACAATATCTCATATCTCATTTTTAATGATGTGACAAATCATACAATTTTTATATGAGATCAGTAATAGCATATCTTTTATGTTTTACTTGCGTTGCATATACCATACTTGATACACTTGAGTTTCCGTAATTTTTGCTCAAGATCAAAATTAATTTTTTTCATATACTTAGGTCTTCACTTTATACAATTTGCAATTACATGTTGGATTCATTTTCCGAGTAATCAGATAAGCGAATGTCAATAATGTAATTGTGTAAAGCTGTGGCAGGCATCACTCAAACAACA